>NQII01006152.1:0-36041 GCA_002778355.1 Clitarchus hookeri
TGCAAACTAAATATATATTCTAGTTTCATTGAAACTTGTCAAAGGACGTGTACTAACATTTAATAGCACGTATTTGTGTAAAAAGTGTGCCATGGACCATTCACGGTTATTTATAACTTTTGTAAAGCCCTACTAAAGTTCTACTTTCAAGTTATTCCTCCGCGGCATGCAAACAAAGCTTAACTACGTCTAGAGTACATTACCGAATGGACAACGCGTACGTGTGTGCACTCAATTAAATTATATTTTGTGTGAAAACTATTTCTTACTAAGCATTACCAACACACCTGTTTTCTCTCTGTTTTATTCACCTTAATTATGAATTAAATACTATAATTTACAGATTAAATATAAATAAAATTTAATTTAACAAAAAATAATGTGCTTTTATGTTAACATAAGTATAAAATTCTAGTGATACATGGCATATTGAGGAAACAACCAGACACTTCGTACCTGGGGTGATTTTTCAAAGGTTTGATTAAAAATTGTGAAGATACTGTGAAAAGACTGTAACCTCAGTGGAAGCCACATGTTTTTTACAAGCCTAGGGGCAAAAAAGCAGTTTAGTTTTGGGGTTGCTTACGGTATTTGTGGTGGTATACGCACTCTACCGTATACCCCCTCTTCTTTCTAGGAATGCTAAGGCCGTGTTTGAGTTGGCTGTTTTCACTTTAAAAATAGTTACGTGGCCTATGTAGTATATAAAAAATGATGACGTATTTGGCTATTTAGTATTTCGTTTTTACTATCTAACGAAACTTCATTATTGAGAAATTTACCAAATAAGGAAATGAATATCATCCTCACATTGGTTTATCCTATAATACCTGCACAGGATTGCATAGTTAATACATTTTAAAAAATAACTATTTGGTGATCATGATCAATTATTTAAAATGCAATAAATAGTGAAACTTTTTTTACCTTAATTATAATAAATGCTAAACAAGACATTATAATTTTCGCACTGTAGTAACATTTTGCGACATTTCAGGGATAATTGTTTATATATGATAATTTTTGTTTTTCTTTAGGTTTTACGTTTTCTTAAATCCATTTTCTAATACTCTAACTATTAACATTGGCCATTTTATATCCATGTTACGCCTTCTTTCTCATTATAAAATCTTAAGATGGATTCTAATAATAATTATTTTTATTTTTAAAAGAGTGGTTTTATATTTATAAGTCTAGAAACAAATCTCCAAAGAAATATCTCATAAACATGTATATACTTTGCACTTAAAGCAACACAAAAAAAACCCATTATTTTTATAATCTGGAACCCACAGTTTTTGTAATCATATCCAACATTTACCACCAAATATATTCATACTTGACTTCAGTTATTTTAAGCGTGGTTTCCCTGTTCCTTTACTGGAGCTGGCTAGTATCGTACGTAAACAATGAAACTATCTGTTATTAGTGCCTGAGCTCTCTTTTCTAAGATAAGGACAACGAAATAGCAGCGGCAGTCCGCAAACTACGGCTCGTAGTCGCCCAACAGCACAGAAATGTGAAGTGAAACGTGTACAGATGTTTCAAGGTTACCGTAACAGTGTATTTGTTTTATTTATCACGCCTTAAAGGGCCCGCCTACCTGGTGCTTGAACTGCATTTTTTAAAGACGTGATTTAATTTCTTACGAAACTATTANGTCGTAGCATTTTTTAAAGACGTGGTTTAATTTTTTACGAAACTATTAAACGTGTCCCCACTGTGATTACCTAAGTAAAGAAAACTTAACCCATGCGATGACGTATTGGTACATTAAAGATAGCGCACATGTTAAAAATATTATTTTCAAACTCTACATCGTTAACATTTGGGTTTTCAGATTGCCGTACCTTAAAACATACTGTTACAATTTCCTTTACCAAGCCAGTGGGCTAAACCAAGTTCGTTAAGGGATGGAGGTCTTAATTAAATAAAAGAGTTAATTATAATTCCCTAGTTTTATTTACAACAGCTACACACAAAATTCTCTCGACAATAAATTGATATCACTTACNTCAAGGTTACCGTAACAGTGTATTTGTTTTATTTATCACGCCTTAAAGGGCCCGCCTACCTGGTGCTTGAACTGCATTTTTTAAAGACGTGATTTAATTTCTTACGAAACTATTAAACGTGTCCCCACTGTGATTACCTAAGTAAAGAAAACTTAACCCAGGCGATGACGTATTGGTACATTAAAGATACCGCACATGTTAAAAATATTATTTTCAAACTCTACATCGTTAAAATTATGGTTTTCAGATTGCCGTACCTTAAAACATACTGTTACAATTTCCTTTACCAAGCCAGTGGGCTAAACCAAGTTCGTTAAGGGATGGAGGTCTTAATTAAATAAAAGGGTTAATTATAATTCCCTAGTTTTATTTACAACAGCTACACACAAAATTCTCTCGACAATAAATTGATATCACTTACGGTTTATAATTAATGACTTCAATCAATACAATTAACAATTACTTCAACGAAATTAACATAATTGAATAATTACAAATCAGTCCCAATAGACAGTGTATCAAAACCTATTCAATTATTTTAGAACTTATATGTCGATATTTGACAGTTCCAATATTTACAATAAAGTTCGTATCACGTTATTCAGCCCCACCTCAGTTTAGTCCAGGTCCCAGACCAATCCGCAAATTTCTAGAGTTCTCCGAGCGCCCTCACGCACAGTAGCCTTCACTCGTCGGGTCTCACGCCCTCTAGTCTATTCACACCACAAACACCTCGTCCGCCGTCGCCTCGCAATCTCCCGTCGTCGTCCGTCCTCTACACGTCGCTCGATTACCACACTCAGCTACTCGGCTTCCACAAAAAGACTCCCGGCAGTCCAGCTGTGGCTTGTATTTATAGGGTCGTAGGCCATCGCCCAGAAATTTCTCTAAATGCCGCGTTGCGCCGATGGTCCTAATTCCTATAATATTCTTGTGCATCCTTTACACTTGTCGCCTTCTCAGCAAGGGGGAGGAGGAGCTGTGACGCCAGCCAGTGCAGGAGTTTGTACACCAACTGACTACTCGATTATGTCCCATAAATGTTCGATGGGATTCATGTTGGGCGATCTTGGTGACCAAATCATTCGCTGGAATTGTCCAGAATGTTCTTCAAACCAATCGCGAACAGTTGTGGCCCGGTGACATGGCGCATTGTCATCCATAAAAATTCCATCGTTGTTTGGGTACATGAAGTCCATGAATGGCTGCAAGTGGTCTCCAAGTAGCTGAACATAACCCTTTCCAGTCAATGATCGGTTCAGTTGGACCAGAGGACCCAGTCCATTCCATGTAAAAACAGCCCACACCATTATGGAGCCACCACCAGCTTGCACAGTTCCTTGTTGACAACTTGGGTCCATGGATTCGTGGGGTCTGCGCCACACTCGAACCCTACCATCAGCTCTTACCAACTGAAATCGGGACTCATCTGACCAAGCCACGGTTTTCCAGTCGTCTAGGGTCCAACCGATATGGTCACGAGCCCAGGAGAGGCGCTGCAGGCGATGTCGTGCTGTTAGTAAAGGCACTCGAGTCGGTCTTCTGCTGGCATAGCCCAGTACAGCCAAAGTTCGCCGCACTGTCCTAACGGACACGTCCGTCGTACGTCCCACATTGATTCCTGCGGTTATTTCACGCAGTGTTGCTTGTCTGTTAACACTGACCATTCTGCGCACACGTCGTTGGTCTCGGTCATTAAGTGCAGGCGGTCGGCCACTGCGTTGTCCATGGTGGGAGGTTATGCCTGAAATTAGGTATTCTCGGCACACTCTTGACACTGTGGATCTCGGAATGTTGAATTCCCTAACCATTTCCGAAATGGAATGTCCCATGCGTCTAGCTCCAACTACCCTTCCACGTTCAAAGTCTGTTAATTCCTGTCGTGCGGCCATAATCACGTCAGAAACCTTTTCACATGAATCACTTGACTACAAATGAAAGCCCAACCAATACACTGCCCATTAATACATTTTGTACGCGATACTACTGCCATCTGTATATTTGCATATTGCTATCCCATGACTTTTTCACCTCAGTGTATAACCGCAAGCCGAAAACAAGCCAATTTTTCGAGACAGTCATACAAAATTTATTTTGTAATCAACTTAGCAAATTAATTTCAAAATTAATTTTTTTATAATTTAAGTCATTACTAGCACCTAGTAGTCCTTGAAGTGTTGTAAAAAAATAACATTTAAATTTCTATAGTTTCAAATCTGTAGAGGACAAAGGATATGATATTATCTTTACAATCCTTCAGAATAATGAGTTTCTTGATTATGAAATACACATCATACAACTCCAAATGAAATAATAAATGCAATTTAAATATTAACATACAATGGTATTCCATTCCAGGTACTATAAAACTGAAAATAAACTGTTAACGCATAACTGTACTCTATCGAGGCAAAATAAAACAGAAAACAAGTTTTGTATTAAGCTAACTGTAACATAATTCTGTGTTAATGGTTCTGAAAATGGTGTATGCACTGCAGAATAAGGTGAATAGATAAAGGACGGTTGTCACATTTTCGAAAATGAGCTTCTTTAAATATTAAATTAGTGAAAAATCAAATAGTCCAGTCAGGCGAGTGAGCCGAAGCTTCAAGAGCATCTGGGAGAGGTATTTAAGTTTGCTGGGCCGCCAGATTTTTCCAGATATAAATGTATTTGCGGTTAAAGAACGTGTTCGTCTTCGGCTGACGTTGGTCGGCGTCCGTGTGCGCCGGCGCAGTAAGAAAACAGGTTTGGAAAGGTAGACCGAGGGGGGTGGGGGGCAGCGAGTCGTTGATCGTACCAAAATAAAAGTCGTCTCGTCCGTCCTTGATTCCTTGACCTAATTTCAGCTACTCTTGTTCCTCTTTTCTCCTATCCTCTCCCCTCTTCGTCACACCTTCTCCGCCAAGTACTACGAATAAAACGTAAATAGTGCATTGTCATGCTCTACTGTGTACATCGTTTCTCGTGAGATGTCCCGAAAATATTTACGACTCGTTTGTTCCGTCTTACTCGCTCCACGGCTCGTTTGCCTGACTGTATTGCGTGTCTGACGCACCGTAAGAAGGAAGTTCCGTACGGGCGACCCTGTCACGTACGCCAAATACCTCGCCGACTCTACGCGTGTTGCCCATTTATTTATGTATTTCGACTTTATTTATACTGGCGTAGTTAAGGCTTCAATGCCTTCTCTTACATTTAACCAGGTATGACATAATGCACACATGCCTAAACATAATGAGCAAGATAGAAATATACTTAAATACTTAATTTAACAAGAGGCGAAACAGAAATATGATAGCTCAAATAGATTAAACTCTGCAAATGTTCTGTGGTTTCCAATTATGTACATATCTTGAGCAGGACTGGAGACAAAAAAAATGTTTAAAGAAAAAAAAAACAATAGCACAATAATATGGATCTGCAATAGCACAATAATGTGTATCATAACCCACATTACCAATCAAAAATATAAACGTGCAGTCTGCAACATGGGGCTTTTACGATGTATTTTAATGGCATATGAGTAAATATAAAAACGTCTTCCAACCGGTGTACTCTAATGTTTCCGTTACTAAAATGTTTGGACCTCAAAGTAGTTTAACGCCCACCCAGTGGCCGAGTGGGCGTAATAAAACTCACAGTCTGGAGATGAAAATTTGAAACTTGCTAAAGGACGTAAAATATTTCACCCGTAAAAATACTTCACAAAAAATTAATGTATTTTTAACAAAAGCGTTTTGTTACTAAAATAATGTGTAACATTTGGCAATGGAAGGAACCTTTAAGGCACATGTACGGGTGTTCAAATACTTAATTTACTTGTAGTGTTCTGAATTTCTGAATCGTTTGTCAGTTATACACTGACTGACAAAAAATTTAATACCCCGAATCAATGGTTCAAATTGGTCTAATTTCGTACAAGTGCTATAGCTGGATGTGTAAATCACTAGCGTTTCAATTATCTATAACGTCTAAAATGGCCACCAGAGGTTACTGAAGGTTCCACACGATTAGATGGATAGTGTTATAAGGCATGTTTAAAGCCTCAGACAATCAACACAGTTAGAGAAGGTCACCAAAACACAGAGTGTTATACAGCATTGCCATGTGATCGGTACATACCAGGAAAATTCGCTAATTTATTTGAGGACAACCTCAAATTCAAACATGTGTAAATTTGACTTTCGTTTCAATTGTATTATAGTTTCTAAGCTACGCCCAGGGCGAATTTGAGCCAATAACTAACCTGCAAGGAAACAAAGGACCGAATCCTGTGCTGAAAATGGAGTATCAGCCAATCAGCTCAACTAACTGAGGCAAGTGAGGACACCCACACACGTCGTGAAGGTTTCGGTTGACCAAGTCAGACGCCACAAACGGAGGATTGCCGTGTTGTATGCCAGACATTACGAAACTACATGATATAGGGGCCTGCTATTCAGATACAATTAGTGGACACACAACAACATCCCGTGTCACTCCGCATCTTATCTGGGTGACTGGCATCAGCCAGACTATGGGTTCAGCATCCCATGCGTAGGCTGGTGTTGACATCAGAGCAGAGAGAGCGGCGTTTGATGTGATGCTGTAACCAGGAGACTTGGAGTGACGACGAGTGGCGTCGCACCATGCTCACCAATGAATCTCGGATCTGCATTACCACCACGGATGACTGTCGTGTGCGAGTATGGCGACCCCCAGGGGAGGGAACACTCATCCTGTCAGTGGTGTGGAGAGAGAAGCATCGGCGTTACTTTTGGCATCATGGTGAGGGAAGCCGTAGGGTATAACTTCAGGTCACCTCTGGCGCATATTTGGGGGATCCTCATGGCATGGCACAGCGGTACGTCAGTGAAATCTTGCGTCTTCATGTGTTGCCCCTCATTGTACCCAAGTACAATCTTTCAACATGAAAACGCTCGTCCACACACTGCACGTGTGTCTGTGGAATGCTCGCGTCATGTTGATGTATAAAACACTCTCAGAGCCAGCAATTTCTCCCGATCTGTTCCTGAAAGACAACATGTGTGAGATCAGCTTGGACGTCAACTCCGACTTGGTGGCGATCTGCAAAGTATCGTCGGCCAAGTTACAACAGCTGTGGGCCTTTCTGTCCAGTGAGGACATAACGGCTGTACGATTCCTGTCATAACTGTATCGAAGCATTTTTCCCGACTCGAGGGGATGCTAAATCCTACTGATATGGAATCAACAGTATGCCTGTACGGCCAACTCTGTTGTCCTTGTGATCTGATATTGTAATAATTGCAAGAAAGTCACATGACCTTCCAAGATGTACAGTTATTTATTTCCACCACTCCTAGATGCGTAATTTTTTTCTGTTCGGGAGTGTAGTTTGGTTTACGTAATTTAAGATAGTGTTTCCTAGCGATAAGCGCAAGTCGTATCTTCGCCTTAAAGAAATTAAGCTTGGCATAAAATACCCATATATATTTAAGTTCTTTTTTTTTTTTTTTTTTTCCNTGATTTGTGCTGAAAATGTGCTGTTTTGTTAGAACACTAAATGCTTAGATAATTTGTATAATGATTAATAATATTGCAAATATAATTTTACAACGAATATATTGTATTGTTGATCGGTAAATAAAAAAGCATGATTTCATTAATGGTGAAACTGAAATAGCCTGGAGTCAGCCATAGTATAACTAATTTTAAGTCTGTGGGTGGGAAATTAATAAACTACTAAAAACTTCATTATTTGTCAGAGGACAGATAATTCGGTGACTGTAACTAAAGATTCGTCTCTCTAATGTATGGATGAATCTCTAGCTACAGATGGCACCTCAGACAGTAATTCAAGAAGCCTATAAATATTTCGTAACTCCCGTAACAGGCAGAAATAGTGTACGAAGCATTCATTTACAATAACATTCACTGATATATACTGTGGAAACTACTCTAGCGTTTACGTGAATCTTTTGCGAATTAAGCACAATTCAGTCGAGTGATAATATTAATAATCGTTTCTCAGAAAAAATTAATTACTGGGTGATGGTTGACAAGCAAAGGCGCAAATTATTTTGAGCAACCAGACGGTGTGCTGGTGATTCGGAATCCACGATATCCTGAAGGTCTAATTCCCGCCACAGGTTACCTTCTCTCTGCGCACACGTGCAACGTAAAATCAAACGCTCAAATTCGCTTCAAATTTATATTTTCGCTATCTCGACATGGCACGAGGCTAGGAAATAGTTGGCCAAGTCTTTGCCGTCCCGCTGCGAGATTAGTTGAAATAGGAATTGGGAAAATGAGCGGGAGTTGAATGATATTTCTGTCCTGGCGAGCGACGTAACAACAAACCGTGACAATTTTCCACCGGTTGAAGGCCGTGGACGTTTGGCAGCGCAGTTACGAATGCCATCACGGCCATCTCAAACTGAGTTTCACCTGCCCACATTGCAAACTACGTTGCTCCCTTAGCTGTGAGGCGCGTCGTTTGTGGGTGTTCTGCCTGGCATTTGGCGGGTTTCCGCTTTATACACCGTTCGCGGTTAGCTGAGCACTTTTGAAAGCACTGCTATGGATCTTCAATTCTACCCGTTTCGTATCCATTCACAATATGCCAATTAAATAAAAAACAGACACTAAATTAAAAAATGCTGTAACTACAAATTGNGTTTCGTATCCATTCACAATATGCCAATTAAATAAAAAACAGACACTAAATTAAAAAATGCTGTAACTACAAATTGAATCGTAACGCTTTTAAAACGACTTTATGAAATTAACTACTTTTCTTCTGCCAACTTAACTGGGAGCGTGCTGATGAGTATCTGTTCAAATACGTGAAGCTATGAGCAGAAAATTTTATTTTCCAAGGTGATTTCAAGTGTGCCCAGCTTTTTTCTGTAGGTGCACATGCGTATAGTTATTTGTTCGGCCATTACATAAATTTACTAGCTGCTTTAATTATGTTGTTTTTGTGCTTGTATAATATTATATATATATTTCTTATATTTTACTTGTAAAATTTTTTGACATTAGATTTTTGTTTATTATTAGATTTAATATATTTTTATATGATGTTTATTAAACGATTCTTTTAGTCTTACGTTGTTTGTCCGTTTTATTTATATTGGGCGATTACCATATATATTTATATTATATTTTAATAGTGGAAAAAAGGAAGTGCTACCACAAAATAATCAATTATTTAATTTTTTTCTCAGGCTTGTGGTGTATATGTAAGAAAAACATTGCTTACGTTACACTGAGAAACAAGTATATGGTTGTAGGAACTATCTAGACTGCTAAAATAGGGACAGACATATGATGGGTTGCAGGTACCATATCTAAATATTGTTAACATAGATAGTAATGCCAACATAACTGTTCATTGTATTCCTGTCTGTGATTGTATTTGCTACTGTACATAAGGTTGCTACAACAGAGTACCACGTTACTACTACAAAACAGATAGTACCACCAACAAAACTACTTCAACAATTTTCGGATGGTCCCCACAATAATCATAATTGTAATAACCTAACNAGATAGTACCACCAACAAAACTACTTCAACAATTTTCGGATGGTCCCCACAATAATCATAATTGTAATAACCTAACAAAATGTTCTGTTGCTAGTATTAGACAATTCTGTAATCGGGTTTGAGGGTAACAGCAACAAAATCCTGTTAGGTTTTTGCAATCCTAGTTGCTGTTGTAATAATCCAAATATGGTTGAAGTTATGCTGTTGGAGGTACTTTCTGTTTTGTAGCAGGAATGCAGTTCTCTTCCATAGCAACCATGTTTACAGTAGCTTAAATACAATCACAGACAGGAATACAACAAACAGTTCTGTTGGTGTTACTAATATATGTAAACAATATTTAACTGGTACCTACAACGCACCAGATGGTTGTCCCTATTTTAACAGTCTAGGTGGTTCCTACAACCATGTGTTTGTTTCAGTGCAGTGGCTCTTAGCTCCGTTTCCCGCACATGCGCACTAGGTCGGACCTGGAGTTCGCCGCGGGATAGGTAATAACACGTACACCATTCTAGCTTATCACATTAACAGGTACACCTCGTAAATGATCTACTATCACCTATACATGTGGTACAATGTTGGAAGGTCTGCAACTCGGAAACTATCAACTTAAGAACATACGTTCATAGGGAGATTTTGTTTTGTTTTCGGATGTACTATCCACTTCCCGATTACTCCCCAAAAACTTGGGAACAATCTGTATAGTAGACTTAGTAATTTTCTGAAGATTCTTCGTTTATTTACACTGTAAGCCAATTTTTACAACAGATGCACCATCAAACAAGTCCCGCAAGATTCGGAAACTAAAAGTTGTTCCCAAAATGTCCTCTTAGTGTTTTTCTCCCGGCTGACCCACGTCACAGCGCATGCGCAGGCAATTCGCAGCCAAGAGTCAGAACCGGACAGAATGATGTGACGTTTAAANTGACCCACGTCACAGCGCATGCGCAGGCAATTCGCAGCCAAGAGTCAGAACCGGACAGAATGATGTGACGTTTAAAAATGTCGCGGACCAGACATCCGGCTAGTTACAGATGGTTCGATTCTAAATTCAGCCTCTGAAAAAAAAATCTCCGTTCGTAGCTACACGCAGTTTAACGTAGACACTGACAGGCATGTCTATAGCAGTGTTGCCAACAAATCGTGAAAAGTAGTTATCTTTGTTTTCGTCTTATTAGAGTGCAATGTTCAAAATTATTATCAACTGAAAAGTATTACATGTTGCTTTACAGAGTCGGAATTTACGTAATAGTATCTTACTTGTGTTCCTAAAATTAGACATAGTCGCTTGATGGACGCATGGATATAGTGAGTAGGTTCGTGTATAAATGCTAATTTTTATACACAGCGGATGGACACGTAATGCAGAGCTCTCGAAATTGCGCAGCTAATCGCAAACGAGCTTTAGTATCATGGTGGCTTACATTTCGGTAATGTATCTCAACGATACTGCACGTTGCGTCAACGTACGTTTTTGAAACAATAATTAATTTAACTTGCTAAAAGGAACAACTTCAATTTCATTTGTTAATTCCACATATGCATTAGGTATATACTGTTTACGTTAAATTGAGCACTTTGAAAGCCCTGCTTATGATCTAATTATCTGATTACATTGTATCTTTTCACAATATTTAAACTTCACACTGCCATGGGCCTGATCACTTTATTCATGCGCCATCCAAGTGAAATCGTCGAATTGTTACGCATGTAAGTGTGTTACTCATATACCAATTCTTACTATAAGGTGAATAAAATGAACCACTAACCCCACTGGACATACATTTAAACGTTGCGCTCGCAATACAACGCTGAGTCTTAGGACTATTTTTATTTCTTTGCTACCAACTTAACTGATATCCCGCATGCCAGTGTGCACTGTAACATGTATGCCGTTACTGTCAGAGATTTTTTTCAAAGGTTGTATTTCAAAAGTGCTTACTTTGCCTTGAACAGCCTATGTATAGCCAAAAGTCATAGGACACCCGTTGAAACTAATATAATGTTGAACATACCTTTGCTGTTATTACAGCGCCAACACTTCGGAATATCCGCTAAATTCTGGTCTGCAGCTTGCGGGATTTGTTTCCATTCTCCCTGTTGCATGGTGAACAGTTGACGTTTGTTGGCGAGTGGGTCCGGCGCGTAAACGACGCTACGGTTCATCACAAAGTTATCTAATGGTTTCTAGTTTGGGCTTTGAGCGGTCAGTTAAACAGCCCCACCGGATTTTTGAAGCATCTGACCTTGCTTTATGGACAGGAGAATTATGCTGATACAGAAAATGAACTATTCCAAATAGTTACCACGGTGTGGGAAACATGTTTCTAGTCAAAATGCTAGGTATATGCCACAGTTCGTGAATACATCGATTAAGATGAATTATCCAGCCCCAAAGAGTGAGGAACAGCCCCAGACCATTATCTGTCAAAATATTTTTACAGTATGCGCAAATTTTTATAGCAATGAGTGTAAATATTTACGTATCGGTAATACAATTTATTTAGTTTTTATTTGTTAGTTTCGTGCTCACATACGTTTAATCCGACTGCCTTTTACATAAAGTAAATACGTGCCATTCTTATAATTTTCTACGTACGTTTTGTGATAGTTTTATGTATGCTGAAATGTATACATTGTACTATGTTGGCTGCCTCTTTTAACAAGGTTGCTAGCTAAGAAACGTCTTTAAAGTTCTGAGGATTGGGTCCAAGTCCTTTGTTAACCTAAGGTGTGTCTGTCAGTTTTAATTATAAGTTAAGGTTGGTTCAGCATTCAAGACGACCCATTCCCACCACCCCTCTCCGTAAGATAAGACGAAATGCATAACAGCATAAACACCACTTAATACAAAAAAAACACTCCAAGTCCCTTTTTTGTGCTGACAACCGGTAATTCAGTATATGAAAATGCAGATTTGCGTCAATAATACTCTGACTTGTGACTGGTTTGCCTACTCAGTTCAGAAATGCTAAGAGCTACGTCTGTAAATATTCGCGTGCGAACGGACGTTTGAAGTGTGAGGTTCGACTTGTCCATAGAGTCGGGTCCAAATGACGGCGTTTAAAGTGGCGAAACTGACGCTTTTTTATTGTCCGACTGCTCGCGGTGATGCAAGCGTAGCTTCTTCTTGCCTACAAGCAGCTGTCCAGCATTCTCCCGTCTGCGTTCGTAAACTTACGACAACTTCTATTGAAACCGAGCGATCAGGCAGGACACTTCACATATTGATATTCATTTATTACTTCTACAACACCATCACCGTCCAGTAAGCATTCTTATTACGAAAAAGGAAATAAAACTGTATGTTTCTAACTTCCACAACAACGCCCGTGTTTAGTCACTGAAGAGCGATGGGGGAAGGGAGGAGGGAAGGGTTTACCAAAGGCTAATAGAATATTAGAATTTCATATAAATTAAATTTTTTGCGTGACATAATGACTTTTTCTACTGAGGTGCGATATTGAATGAAAAATTATTCTGGAGTGCACCATTGTAGAGATTTTCATGCCACAGAAAACTTAAAAAACTAGTATCGGATTTACATACGAACACACAGCAAAAGCAATCGAATACTATTTGTTGACAGCAGACGTGCAAATGACGCACCGTGAATTCCGCAGGAGGATTTACGACAGTAATTAATGTTAAACCGAACAAGTACGAGTGATCGATCGAACGAACGAGGACGACACACAGATAGGTCTTTATGCAAGTAACTCTGTACGACACAACTTTTGTAATGCCTTTGTTGTGTCATCCAGAGTTATTCATCTGTTCTTTCACCACCTGTAAGTAGAGCTACGCAACCGCACGCGAATTTGGCTGGCCTGAGGCAGCTGAGCTGCGCAGTATTGCTGGACCGCCTAGAGCTCTGCTCTGGTGCAGCTACTGGAATCGGAGCTGAGAGATGTGGCGATATATCGGACATTCTGCTGTCCTTCTGAAAAAAAAAAAGTAAAAAAATGCGGAGAGCATTGAATTGCATTTCGCGAGATTTCCGATATTTGCAATACTTGCAATGTACCAATATTTGCGATTTGAAATATTCAAAATTTTAGAGCGTTGACGACATAGGTATTTGCGACTTCAATATTTATCTTTTTTACATTAATATTTCCGATATCAACATAATCGATGTCTGTTGTTATCGATGATATTTACGAGATTAATAAGTGCGTTATCAACATGAGCTATAGTTCCGATATCGATATAAGTGATATTTAAATATATCGTAATTTATATTTAATGCATTATGGAAACGATATATCGCGTCGATACCAATATAGGTAGTATAAACCCAAACTGTTTTTAAAAAGTGAATATCGCACAGCCGCAGGGTCTCGCTACGCGAGCAACTGAGGGTAGGTCGTGGTGTTGCGAGATACCGCCGCACTTAAAACGGAAGGAGCGCCGCGATGACGTGCGTGGGACGACTTCAAGTACCACCGCCCGGTTGAATCATCCAGCCGGCTTCTTGGAGCGGACAAATTGCAGGAACCCTGGTGCTCTTTTTAAAATACGCTGAAATGGACTTTATGTTTGAAACCATTAATTTTTTTTATTTGCACCTTGGAATTTTACGTCTCCTTGGCGGTTGCGCTAGATGTGAAGGTGGTTTTCACTAAAAAATCTGGCGTCAACTGCGTTCTTGGTGGCACTATAGTAAACTCTATTTATTTAAAATTAGATACAACAGTGGACTAGATAATGTGTGTGTGTATATATATATATATATATATATATATATATATATAATCACTCTGGAGTTATACACCACGTCTGACGAAAAGGGCTTCGATAAAAAGAATTCTGGAACCTGAATAGAGATTCAAATTGCTAATTTAACTGCATTGACCAAGTGGAAAAAATTAGTGGCAAAGGCCTGCCAACAAATACGCTATTATTGTTGTTACTTCTATGTTATATCAACGGTTTTCGAGTGCTGGTGACCTCTTCAACCGATGTCACCAAAATGTTAAATTCGGATCTTGAGGTTCTGTGTTAAAATACATACAGGCAATGAAAATGAGTGCCATTTTTTAAAGTGCAACTTCAGGTAAGTTTAGCTTGTAAGCCATCCCTTCAATTTTCGTCATTAGACGGAGGTATTAAAAATAATTAAAAAGAAATACATTATCCTCTACTCGTGTTAACTAAGGAGAAATTACAGGACTTTTTCAAGCTTTGTAGTCGATTTTCTGTGGTAGAGCACTCGGTTCCCACCACAGAGTGAACATTTCCTTCGCAACATCTGGATTGTTTCCGTAACTGCTAGAACTGTGATAAACTAACAGACTATTTTTATGCCACTCCACAAATGTGGTTGATGCTTCCCTGGAAGCCAATTGTAGAAGTATTTCTGTTGCCACCTCTCCACTGATTCTTTCCAGTCCACTACCGCCAGTGCGTTTATTACTGGAAGCAGTTTGCTACAGTCCACTCTTTCTACTCATCCTCTGCATTTTCAACGTGATTTTATAACCACCTGCTCTCGTCCGAAGTCCTCAAAACATTTCTCGGAATCTGCGGCGACAAATCCTGAAACATCGCACAAATTCGCTAACCAGAAAATTACGTGTAGGAGTTTCAAAATGGCGGTATCTGAAGTTATAAATAAATGTATTTGTCCTGTAAACAAATATTTTGTTAAAATTATTACATTGTAACTTACAAATTAAATATGAACAGGAATTTAAATTTTTCGTTCGCACTCTACTCTGATTATTTTTTAATGAATTGGCAGATATTACCAGTTCCGTTCAGAATATGCAAAAGCTTTATTATTCGGGGCCCTGTTTTCAGTGGTATATTTTATGAATACGTATCGCAACAAGGCGATATAATTGTTAAAAAATTTTGTAACGTAGGCTACTTTTCATAATGACCTGTTATTGTGTTCGAGGCACGTCACGTCCTCTGAAATGCATTGCAATTCAGTACAGTGTAAAACCATGCCACCCCTCCCGCGGGGGTATTCAGTGTACGCTATCGCATGACACAAGCAGTTAGAAAGAGGGCGTGCAGGAGAAAAGGCACACGGACAAGTCACCGTGGAAATTGTTTAAGAGTACAATAGCAACTTCAAACAAGCAAGAAAAAAAATTGCTTCGTGGAAAGTGTGTGAGGTCGGCGTTTGCTCCGCCAGTTAGCGGTCGCGGAGGCGGAGTTGCGACTAACGGCACACGCATTCGCCACCTACTCGTCGCCTTCATGCTCTCCCCGTTACCTGTAACAGTGCATTTCCCTTCAGCACTGCACGACGGCACGAATCTGATATTGTTTATTTTGCGTAACACAGTTGGTGTAATATTCTGATTATATGTGTTATTTTATTTAACACTGCTTGGATGATTTGTATTTTTGACTAACTCTGCACTGATGTTCGAATCCCAGTACGGCCATCCTGATTTCCGTTTTCCATAGTTTCTCGAAATCACTCCAGGCGAATGTTGGCCAAGGTTTGTTCTACTCAGGTTAGGAACAAAACGGTATTGCTTATGGCAGTGTTTGGCATAAGGAAAATTTCCGCCGCTAGGTGCGCAGTGTCCCTAAAGATAACTTTTAATTAAAATTTTAAGCTACGTGAATAATAAATAATAATAAAAGAGAAAGATTTTACTTTGTTACCAAGTTATTTTACATTTCATGTAAGATTATTGCAATCGTCCTGTTTTTTAACGTAGAAAATATAGAAAATCTGGTGCATTGCTGACATTAGCGCTTACCTAGTGGCAAAAATGTCCCATTTGCCAATCTTCCCCACCTGTAGTAGAAGTAACCTTAGCCATGGCTGACTCCTTTCCCTTTCTTGCTTCTGGGAACAACTTGCTACGTCTCTAATGACCTCACTGCAGACGAGATGTTAAGCACCACTGAACCTGTGTCTGATATGTCTCATATCCCACAAAAGAACTGACTGGCATGGATTCAACTCAATGGTGTTTGGTTAACACGTTGCCTCTTATAATGCACAGTGCCCAACACAGAAGACTTTACACGAAAAGTGGTTAATGATCTTAGCAAGAGAGACAAGTCCAAAAAGAAAAGTCCTATGCATGTTGGAGTTGCCATTCGTTGTTGAGGCTACGCAGTAAATGAATAAAGAGCTACTACCGATAACATCAAGCATAAAACACATTGTTTGCTAGCACAAAAATGTAAATGAGCATTATACTAATAAAGGTACTGTTACAACAATTAGATCGTTGTAACGCCCAATGTGATATTTTGTTTGTGACTGTAAAAGTTAACTGGAAGTGTATTTTTCGTCATTGTCTCGGCAGCATTATTAAAACTGCGAGCGACTACAACTCCGTCAAGTTTTTTTGCTACCATTGTTGTAGCTGTAGTCGAAGCAAACTTGTGCTTAATGTCTACCAATACAGAATTTCAGAGGCGGTCATACGATGGTGCGTTGACAAAAATAATTGTTAGTCCTAGAATTAATTAAAATACTGGAGTCTTGCTTGAAGGAACTTCTTATTCTTCTTGTCATTACATATCTGTATCTGATGATACCTACTCGTGGCATCAACGCATGAAGAAAACTTAACGCCGATTCGGAAAACGGATGTTCACGTAACTGAATATAATGTACTGGTACAAACGCCAAGGGCGTATTCGAGTTCACGAGAAATGGAGGTTTTAATAAAAATAAAATGATTTATTTATTTATTCACGCTTTTAATTTGATCTATTTGCAACATTAAACTAGCTATATTGACTTGTTATTCTCAGTGAGCGCAATATTTAATGTATAATCCAATTTCAATTAAAGTCTTTATCACAATATCTAGATTAGTTATTGTCATTTAATTCACACGCATTGTTTACACATATTCGATCTGTATGTTGCCATCATTCCAAATGTCTGTCACTCGTGCATCCAGTTCAGTAGTTCCGTCTGCCAGCCTCACTCTTCACTGTACCGATGCTCGCATTCCGCAGACTTCACTCCCGCTGGTCACTCTCGCCGCCACTCGTCGCTCTGCTGGCTCGTCGCTTCGCTGTATTCGCACACCTGGCGCTTAGGATCGCACAATCCACCAAATTCTAAACGGTTGGCTCGGAGGCCCGTCGCAGCTAACATAGTCACATTGGGCCGATCGAGAAGGTTTCCCGCACCCCGAGTCTCGATAAAAGAGGTTAGAGCGATGACCAGAACATTCTTACAACGATAACCCCAGAAATGCAATCCTCTCAGGGACGGGAGCGCACGAGTCTCGATAGACTTATCTGGCATACGCGGCGGCCCGCCTTTGTAAATGTCCGCGCCGCGTCCTCCACGTGTCACAACTCTGTCTAGAGCACACTGTTTCGCTCGCTCGAGCCTCTGGTAAAAGGGAAGCTTTTAGACCAGCAACACGTAAAAGTATTTTAAAAACAATTTAATTGCTTTCCGACAGAAAGCTATCCAGGACGCCAAAATTAGACATCTAGCAGAAAAGTTTTGTTAAAAAATTGATTAATATTTTTTAACAGAGTCTACATACGAATAGCATTCAAGAAACTTACTCGTATGTATCACGGTTTCCGTTTCCCGATTATTCGCTAAATAGTACGATTATTTCTGGAGAACGAAAACAGCAAAACCATTGTTTTCGCGCTCAATTTTGTGTACAAACATTCCGATACAGAATCCTTTAGTAAAGTCGTATAGGCGCGTGCAGTACACAAAAAGTGTTAGGTTCACCGCTGACAGTCTCACGGAGGCGAACTGCGGACTCTCATCACACGCCTCATCGCCTCTAAGCACAAAGCACTGAGATTCTGCTGGACGTCTCTCGACAACTTAAAAAATCCTGCACAGGTGTTTTGTACCTACAAATTATTGCGACAACGCCCGTTTCAGCCATTTTCATTTCTATAAAATATGCATTAGAAACGAAAATGCTTAACTGAAACTTGTTGTCAAATGTGGAGTGTTTTTTTTTTTATTCTATTCCTATGTGGACATCTGTTAGACACGTGGGACAGTTTTTGAAGTTGAAGTTTTTACCTGAAGTCGGGCGAAACCCCAGCTAGAGTTGATCCCTGCAGTCGTGTATTTATGGTCTTTCCTCTTAAACGTGGCAGTAGAGAATTGGTTTTAGGCCCTACATCTTGCGTGTTGACAGAGCATAGGCTACAGTTTGGCGCACTTCCCGATACCTTTATGATATGTTTTCTCTTCCTTTTATCTCCTCTGTAGTCGTTCTCATGAAATATGCGACTTTTTATTCTCAGCTGTAATGGAGGCAGTGAAGTTGCAAAACAATTCAGTAGGCTTGGAAAACCATCATCTTTGCTTTGCCACGCCGAAAATTTCGATACGCCTTCTGAAACGGAGGGCATAGCGAGGATGCTACTAAATCCCCCTTGAACTGAACTCGTCTGTCTCCGCCCTCCAGCGGCTGTTCGGTCAAACACGTCTCGTAGCAGGTGCCATGGCAGGTAGAATGTATGATTGAAACCACGCCGATCCGCCAGTCTTAAAAAAAAAAAATTTCCGTGACATTATTTTTTCAAGCACGCCGATGTTTTGCTACAGTTCATTCACTTTTACTTCCTACTTTTATGAAGCCGTGATAAAGTTCTACTTCCAGGATATCCCTCCGCCTAATGAAAACAAAGCTTAACCTAGTCTAAAAAATTACACCAAATGGACGACGCACCACATTCTTGAGCACTCAGTTTATTAATATTTTGCATAAGAGCTATTTCTTACTAGGAATTGTCAACACACCTGTTTTCTCACTGTATTTTATTTATATTAATCATGAATGAAATATTATAATTTACAAATAAAATATAAGAGAAAGTTTAATTTGATAAAAAAAATAAGGTGCTTTTATGTTAACAGGCGTATAAATCGCATGTGATGTATGACATAGTTAGGAAATAACCAGACAATTCATGCATTGGGTGATTTTCCAAAGGTTATATTTAAAAAGTGTGAAGAAACCTCGAATGGAATATACAGTCAGTCGACTTCCAAAATATTTTGGGTCGACGTTGTCGGACGTGGAATTCTGTGAGGGCGCGCTGTTTGGGTTTTGCGTAACACCCGTGAAGGGCACGTATCTATTTCCAGCCGGAGAGCCGTTGCACGTGGGTTGAGACTCGCTCGTTTTACATAGCGGCCTTTTTTCACATCGTTGGAGTGTGATACAGTCGTCGTATCTGACGACCCGTACGTCCGAGCAACGTTTATATGCCAAATTACGTAGACGCGGCGTTTTTCACATCTTAATATATACACACAAACATACACTGAAGAGCCAAAAAAACTGGTATAGGCGTGCGTATGCAAGTAACATAGTTATGGAACCAATCAGACTAACGCGATGCAGTTAGCAGCTAGATCGGTTACTGCTGCTACAATGGCAGGTTTTCAAGATTTAAGTAAGTTTGAACGTGGTGTTATAGTCGGCGCACGAGAGATGGGACATAGAATCTCCGAGGTAGCGATAACATTTGGATGTTCGCGTACGACCATTACACGAGTGTACCGTGAATATCGGGAATCCGGTTAAACGTCAAATCTTCTACATCGCTGTCGCCAGAAAAATATCGTGAAAGAACGGGACAAACGACGACTGACGAGAATCATTAAACGTGACAGACGTGCAACCCGTTCTGAAATTGGCGCAGATTGGATTTGTGGACTGCCCTGCAGGATTCATGGTGTGAATTGCCTCCTGCATACCTTCAGACATTAGTCGAGTCCATGCCATGTCGTCTTGCGGCCCTTCTGCGTGCTCGGGGGCCCTACACGATATTAGGCAGGTGTACCAGTTTTTTTGGCTCTTCAGTGTATAATACATATGTATGTGTCTATTTGAATGGGTTTTAACAGTTCTCACCTGATACGCCATCGAAACCGCTGTAAGGGATCAATCTGTTAACTCATTTAACGTGATAAAAGTTCAGTTCACTTTTCGCTATTCTAACTTATAAAATTCACTATCCCTCTTCTTACCTGAAACAGCTAGAATAAAACGTAATGTTCTAGAATTCGTGAACTGAATTTCACGTTTGTACTTTTTCATTCACTGAATGCGGTATCCAGGCCGTGTCTGTNTCATCGAAACCGCTGTAAGGGATCAATCTGTTAACTCATTTAACGTGATAAAAGTTCAGTTCACTTTTCGCTATTCTAACTTATAAAATTCACTATCCCTCTTCTTACCTGAAACAGCTAGAATAAAACGTTATGTTCTAGAATTCGTGAACTGAATTTCACGTTTGTACTTTTTCATTCACTGAATGCGGTATCCAGGCCGTGTCTGTGGGAAAGGAAAATGAACTTCAAAGAAAATCATTTCCTGGTTTCGACAACATATTAATTTGACGTCAGAGGTACTTCAAAGAGAAAAATAGATCTTCTTGAAACCCTCGTAGATGCGACAATGGTGCCCGTGCCAAGTTGTGGGTCATTGGTTTTATAAATGCGATACTAAATTATAATTTCTAAAGCTTTATTGCTCCCACTTCCCTCATTCCCTGTCATCTCCTTGGCGGTCCTAACTCAGGGTGAATGTCCGTATAAATTCTATAACGAAGACAACCAAGAAATTGTTTCATTGTTTCAAAAAACTGGTAAATCTGTAAATGTTGTACTCTGAGAGGTAACAATTAAAATCGTATTTTATGTAGACAAATTTATGAGTACGGCAGTAATCCTTTCCTGAAGCACGAGCTCAAAGCAGTTTTTCCATAATTGCATAAATGCCTTGAGATAACGTATTTAATAACTATAGGATAAAATTTTATGGCAATATGTTTTATTTTGGACGGTAAATATTAAACCAAAATTGCCGTGAAACAAATATAAAATATCGTTTGGAATCGAGACGTGCCACACTGATGGCCAGAACTTTCGAAACTATTTTGAGAACACAGCATACTATGATATCGATCAAAAACATGAATTGGCATTCTAATCTTACTCTACTCCCCTTCGAAAAATTTATCTTCCATTTCCTTCTAAACGTCATCTTACTATTTAAATAACCATAACCGCAATCATATTATTCTTAGCAACAATTACAACCGCTATAAAAACTCCTTGCTATTTATAAACATTCTTAAGTCGGATTCCCCCTCCCAAAATTTAATTTCTTGCTCAGTCAGATTTCACTTCCAAACGAAAACTTTGAGGAAAGTCAACTGACTCTGTATATTTAAGTCTGATGCCGCCTACTGCACGTATTATTATCCTCCCATATTTCTGTGAAGTAAACATTCTGCTTTTCAAATCTTAGCTTAACCTATTTTCGCATGTTTATTGATTTCTCTAACTACACAGAACAAATAGACCTACCGCAAACTTGGGAGTCAAATTAATTCCTGTTTTCGTGAACGGGAAAGAATCTATGCGTAGCCAATTAGAATCCACTCGAATTACTACACACGTCAAACTCATTTTCACAGCCGTACATTTCCGGTCACGAAGCTAAACATACATTTGACGCCAATTTTTATTTTCGCTTTTGTGTGTTTGTTTCTTCAGCACGTTGGCTTGTGAAAATGTAACTGCAACAGTTGAAATAACTCTGTTTATAGGCTATTCATGGTAAAGTGAGCCTTTTGAAATCCCTCTCATTTGGAATAATGGTCAATAAATATATTTTATTTTAGCCTTTTGCATTAACTTCCGAGTGCGGTGGAATATACACACTGTGCTTATTACTTACATGGCAATATTTATTTAGAAAGGTGGTTAAAGGATAAAAAATTGCTGAAAGGAAAAAGTAACTAGGGCCTCAAAAGTGCTCTGTTTACCGTGAACAGCCTATATTGTGTTTGCCTTAAGTTCAACCTTCTGCCCTCGCCGAGGCAGAGTGGTTTTGCTTCCCAAAACAGTATTTTCTCCCAACTCTTCATATCTGAGATCTCTCAAGGTCGGGAAATATATCAGGATTTTGTATGTACCCATTAAATCCTCCATTATGTTTTTGTTCCAGGAAAGTAAGCTACAGCAGACAAAACAGCGTTTACTTACTTCATTACGTTGCCAAAAAACGATTTGGTTAATTAGTGACTATAATTGTTAAATTTGGCAACATTGGTTTCTCAGTTTTTAGGATAAGGGGAAATATTTTTAACAAACGTTTACCGAAAGTAAGCAAAATTAATCTCTTGAAGTAGTGATTTAAATATATTTGTACGTATTTATTATCTTTATAACAATTCACACTTTTTGGCCCTTCCCAAGCAAAAAAACTTGGCTACGCTACTGTGTCTACATACATGCCAACTTACGCGAGTGAACATTCAAATAACTATTCTTAAAAAGTTCCAATATGGAAGTGAAAACATATTGTCAATCCAACAAACGAATTACGTCAATTGTAGCACAGGGTTTTTATTGTGGTAGTGATCGTGGAGATGGTTATGGTTATTTAAGTTGTAGCACGATCTGTAACCCTCGAATATGCATAGTACGTGATGTGTCGTCTGTGCGTTTGTTGGCACACGGCGCCCTTCGTCTCACCGCGACCTTGAAACATCGCCAACGACAACGTCCGAGGAAGGCCAGGTGCCCGCACAGTTCCACGCAAAGGGAAGTGTGTGCGTGTGTGTGTGTGTGAGAGAGAGAGAGAGAGAGAGAGAGAGAGAGAGAGAGAGAGAGAGAGAGCGCGAAGGCGCGGTAACAGACCTCCAATTGACGACTGCCGGGGCATTTATTGGAGCGGCGTGTCTTGACGGCCGGCAAGTGGTGATGTCAATCCTAGGTGACATTGTGTCTATTTCTGTCCGGCGCAACGTGGACACCGCGTGGTGGAGCCGATGCGACGGACAAGTTTAACGCCGCCCGACTCACTTCGCTCCTGCTGCCAAGGTCACTCACTCCTTCGACGTCGTGTCGCCTCTTTCGTGCGGATGGGTCTCAGTGACCTGCAGAGTTCGTGTCTGCAGACTAAACTCGAAGGTGTTGTATGCTAGTTTGACTTCTGCCGTTGGCTGACAGAGTGTATGACACGTCCCAAGGACGATTTTAGCCAATAACAAAGCCTCAACTGTTTAGCAACCAATCGCCGGTAAAGCGGCTACACAGGTAAATTACATCGTATAGTTGCCAGTGGCCAATGAAATAACGAATCGTGCTCAAGCAGATATAGGGCAGTGAAGTCTAGCATGTCACTAAACAATCAACTCGAAGTTTGCACCTCTCTAGTCATAAGCGGGCACCGGACAACACAGAGTGTTCAAGAAATTACACTAAGAACCTCCCGTGCGACTTACAACCTCAGAAAGCACGAGATAAACACATTGAGGCGCACAGTATTTTTCGCTTCATTCGTTGGTTTTATTATAGGCACTAGAGGAAGATGGGATATAACGTCCTTAAAATAAACGCTGCAGATATGTCTGTGCTAACTTTGGCTACACTGCACGTTCAATTAAAGGCTTTGGCTGCTGATTCCTTGGAATGGGACCACTCGTTACCAGAACACTGGCAAGCACTGGCCACACGTGTTGGATTGGTTAGATGGAGTGAGATTTGAGGCGAGGTCTTAAAGCCGGCCTTAGACGGCGCCCAATTTCTTAGCGTTTTTCAAACTAATTCTCTATAGACTACATTTCAGCATTCTTCCGAGGAGTGTATTATCTAATATAGAAGTTTTCTTACCTTCCTGCATGTCTGCAAGAAAAATTGAACGTGTTATAAATTTCTGATACACCCGCGAGCTCAGACAAGACGGCGGACTTTTCGAGGAACTACCTCAAGCTGTATATTTAGTTTACGTAAAAATAGCGAGGAGAGAGAGAGAGAGAGAGAGAGAGAGAGAGAGAGAGAGAGAAAGAAAGCGCGAGAAAGAGTTAACCCTTTTCTAACTCAGCAGAAAAATTGTCCGTTTTTTCAAGCTCAAAATAAAAATTAAATCTTATGAATACCTGAGTTGAATATAAGTAACCAGTACAAATTAAAGATAATAATTCAAATTATATTAAAAAATATATGTTCCTATAATTATTACACCCGTGAATTAAATTGTTGCACTTCTCTTTTTGTAAAAAAAAAAAAACCATAAAAACTTTGCTCACTATGGAGAATGAGTGGTCTGGATATAATCGGTTTAATTCACGTTATTTTTCTGCATTTCTTTTTTGAAGTAAAATTTATAAAATTATCTTATGGCACGCTAGCTGTTTAGGCTGGGCTGCAGCGCAATCAAAATTAGTCGACACTCTGTCTTTTCGGCACAATTACCAGTCAACTCTTTGCGAATTACAAATATGAACTTTGCAGTAAGTGAATAGCGCACATTCATCCTAATCTTCGAAATACGCTATAACTAAAGACGCTACATTTCTCTTTATGATTCAGTACCAAGGTAGACGGCATAAAATTACTTGTTAGTTTCACTGTGTTATTGGATCTCCGCTTATCCGACACCCTGCAGGACTGTGAACTAACGGTAAATATTCAGCACTCGGGTAGCCTCGTTACGTGTGGCCGGGTGGAACAACAAATTGAGATCTGCTTGAAGCACACTGTTAGAAATTTCTGTAGATTTACGGAAACTTTTACGGATATATAGAGTTAATTTACGGAAAGTTACTCCGTAACGACGAACAATGGAAATTACCTCCATAAATATCAAATACGGAAGCTCTTCGTATTCTTATGGCTTCGATTTTGAGACACGAACAATGCAGATGATACGTGAAGCGTATAAAATCCCATCTTCACAATACTACTTCGTGTAAAATAGTAGTAGGCGAGTGGCGAACCACTCGTGGAGTGCCAATTCGTTAATTCTTGTTCAAATTCCGTTACAGAACAAAACCTTCTGTATACACAGTGAAACAACATGCACATTACTAAAATAAAACAATTTTTTCGTAATCTCATTTTGTAAACCGCAAATATAGCAAGCGCTCTAACACGACTTGAAACTAAGGCAGATTCGTCATTTTCATGTAAAATCCATTTTTACGAAATAGTCTATGTGAATGTGTGGTTGCTGAGTGGTTCGAGTTATTGGTTATTAATTTTTCGATTCGTGTTCAAATCCCACTACAGGACAAAATATTTAAACTTTGTTAAATTTTTCTGTTGGACACAGTGAAATACATACCTGAAAAAAAAATCAAAATCGTACACACTCTAACATGACTACAAACTAAGAGATACGTGCATTATAATGTATAATAAAGTCCATATTTACAACATTACTTCGTGTAAATGCGTGGTAGGTGAGTTAGTAATGTGTTGCGTTGCCGAAATTTTTTTCCTAGTTCAAATCCCACCACAGGACAAGATTTATATTTTTTTATATTAATTTTTATACACAGTGAATCGCCCACATAACGAAAGTAAAACGTTTTGGTTACTCCTTTTTAAAAGGAGCAGATTAAAAAAAACTTGCAGGTTTGTGGACACGTTCCGTGAATTCACGGAAATTTATGTGAATTTTACGGAGAGAACGTTATTGAAAAAAAGAAGTGACCGCAATTAAAGCAGATGTCTGAATAATTTGTAACCGGTATTTTCCGTAATTTACGGACATTTTTTTCAAACAGTGAGTTGCCAACGAACAAGTGACCTCTGCTTGAATGAGTATAGGACTTCGGAGTCTAGCTTGGTGATGTCTTATAGCCCGAACTGGCAGGGTCTCTAGTTATAAAAATAAATATTTGGAGTATATGTGTAAACAGTGTACACAGAGGAAAATAAAATGTAATACTGAAACTGCCATCGCGTACATGACACGTACTTCCGTGAAGTTTCAACCCTTCTTCTTTATTTATTGCTGTTTTTAAGAAGAGAATTTTTTTGGAAATTTCGTACATCTGCGTCTTTCTTATGTCAGCGCAGTGACCTGCGTGTAGCCTATTAAAACCTAATGAAGTTGTAATTCATGACAACATCTGCACGATATAAACTCTGTATTATGAAACTTGTCCAAGCACTCGCAGAACGTGTCGTGACTGTTAGATGAAATCCTTACTGTCTTCTATTACTGCGTACGGTAAGGCTGGGAAAATGAGGAACGGGGAAGTAATCGGCCAAGAACCGTTTTAAAGGAACCATCCCGGCATTCATCTGAAGTGATCTCAGGAAAGAATGTAAGATCGCAATCGAGGATGGTCGGACCGGGAATCGAACCCAAGTCCTCCCGAATGCGAGTCCAGCGTGTGTCCACTGAGCCACCTCACCCGGTGCCAAGTGGCTCGGAGCCCGCAGTAATAATAGAGGTCCCGACGTTTTTAGACTTTCTGTGCGTGAACGAGCATATCGTCACCCTCATAAAAAAATTTGTAACTCCAAATTTTTAGAAAGGTTTTTACGCTATTCTAATCAAAGAAATCAGCTGATTGACTATGAAAAGCTTGTATCTCCAGAAATGTTTAAAAATCATCCACAAACAATGACCTCGCTATTAACGAGACGTTCAGCCCAACTACCTACCTTCCTACCTATCTACATACAATAACGAGAGGCGTCGTAACCTTATACGAATTTCAAACTCCGAAAATTCCGTACATCCACTACTTATGTTTAATGCAAATTTATCTTAAAATCTGAATTAAATAGCGTATTTGTCTAAATTATTAATAACAATTTTTCTTATAGAAAGCACGCAGTTACCTTCGAAATCGAAGTTATCATAATTTTGTCTCTCCTGTGAAAGAGCAATTCTTGTTGTTACGAAACGTTTTCTCGCGACGATTATGGCTCAAGGCCAAAAAGGAAATGGAAAATTCCTGCGTTGGGGGGCGAAACCTGAACCACGGGAGGTGACCGTTGTAGTCTGATTGGACAGCTGGAGGCGGGAGGGGTAGCCTTGTACCGGTGTGACGTCACTCCGGGGACGGACGACATTGGCCCAGCGAGCCGGCCGAGCGTGCAGTCCCCCACAACCACAGGAAGCTCGACCGGGGTCGCCTCGTAATACCATCCAATATTGAAAAACACTACGAAGGAGCGAAGCCAATGTAAATTTTCTCCGCGTTTTTGACGCTAGTTTCCTGACCCGACACGAGTAGCTCTGTGATCGCCGCTATGGAAGCGGCTCTGTTGTGCGGCACGACAAAGCACTTGGTTAAGACATCACGTCTCTTAACCCCTTAAACTACACGTTCATTACTAAGTCTATTTGGGATATTTGCGTGGCTCTTAACAACGAGGGCGAAATGAGGTGAGAATGGAGCAGTGCCAGAATGAAAGGGCGGGGGAAACGGGAGATCCTCGAGAAAACCCACCGACCAGCGGCATCGTCCGGCACGATTCCCACTTGCGAAAATCCGGGAGTGACCCGGCCGGGGATTGAACCCGGTTAGCCTTGGTGGGAGGCGAGCAGGCTAACCACTCGGCCACCGCGGCTCCGTTTATTTCTAAGTTTCAGGTTGTTTTAACGGAGGATATTTTAGTTGTGACGTGTACTTAGAAATTCCTTTTAGTAACTTGTGCATGGAACGTATGGAAAGAGTTTCTGTTGTTACGTAGCATAAGCAGCAACCAATTATAAGATGTTTGTAAGTAATCAGCAGTCAATAGTATTACCCAGCGAAAGGCGCTCTCTGTATAAATACTATCTTCTGACCTTGCATAGCACCGACCATTATTTTACCTATTCTGCGACATTTACGTGAACGAGTGAGTGAGTGAAGGGATTTCGGCGGCTCTTAACATCGAGGTCTTGAGAGCCTATGAGGGTGAAGTGAGGTGAGTATGGAGCAGCGCCGGAATGCAAGGGCGGGGGAAACGGGAGATCCCCGAGAAAACCCGCCGACCAGTGGCATCGTCCGGCACGATTCTCACACGCGAAAATCCGGGAGCGAACCCTGCGTGAACGAGTGTACTCGGGATGATGTGTTTTAAGGGGTTAAACTATGAGATTGTTATGAATATATAAGTATATTGCTAATATCCGAGTGTTATGTGCATAAAACAAATAGAAATTAAGTAAACCATTACACTCGTGGCACAACGTAAAAACAAGGAACTGCGTATTATTCATCATTGCTAACTTGAGAGCCTGCCAGTCCGCGTTCCCATTCAAATACGTGCAGCTATGCGCGCGGACTTTTATAAAGGCTGATTTCAAAAAGTCCTTAACCAACCGCGAAGCAGATATAGAACCGTGTATTGCATTTAGTCAGACTGAGATAAANCTGATTTCAAAAAGTCCTTAACCAACCGCGAAGCAGATATAGAACCGTGTATTGCATTTAGTCAGACTGAGATAATCGTTCAAATCAGTGAACTACTGTCTTATGGCATACAGCTTATCGTGAAGGCACGCGAGGTTTGTACGCTGCCATAACTTCAGAGGGTCACTCACGTGCACCAGTCTAAGGAACGTTCTACAAAGACACGGGTGCGTATACGTATCACGGAAGCGGAGCACGCACTGCAACACGTGCTCGATCTCCGACGGGACGCACGCGTGCGCGGAGAACGCACGAATCCACGCAAGAAATCTGGGCAGCTCTCAACTCTTCCGTGTCCGTGAATCCGTGTAGCCAATGAGAATCGAGTATTTGGTTCGACGAACTTCGTCTTCGTCGCCATCGTGGCTTACGATAAAATAAGGGCGCGTATTTGAGGTGGCAACCATCACTTTTGTTTTAATAAACACACGTGCATGGTTTGGCGGTATTATTTATACCATAATAAACATAGAATAAACATAAAAAAATTGTATGTGTTATTTTGTGGGTTATTTCAGAATTTTGTAACAGAAAATATGTTTTTATTTCGTAGGTTGCAGATAGTTACGTTTCTGTTTTGTAGAATATCTAAAAATTCATCCAGATTCGTCCACTCGCTCCGTTTACGTATTGTGTCCGTTTTACGCACCCGTGAATTGTAAAATGGGCCTAAGGTGAAGCGCAATTGTTGACGGGCCTTCTGCGAGACCATGGGATATTTATTTATTGATGCAGCTAAGATATTATTTTAACGGTTGCCAACAGAAACATTATTTTGGGAATATTGTCAACGAGAAGCTCTTGATGAATACTGTTACATACATATGTGCGTTGGGCCTGACTTCCCGTCGGTCATATTCCTTTGGAATTTGCGCCGCGCCGAAAACTTGCAAATTCACAAGCTCGAATAAATTATTCCTGTTCTTTTTTCATGTCGTATTTTCTGTTTCGAAAGTGCTCAGTTAACCGTGAACTACGTATGAACTTGGCTCGAATGACGGCGGGAGTTACTACAGCCGCCCTCGGCAGGCGACCTCGTGGCCACGGCTGTTCCTGTGGCGTGGCACGTGGCTTCCGCCCTGCGTGCTCGGCCGTCGCTATTACGTAAAGTATAACTCCCACACGTACGAGAATTCCCGAACATGTAAGATTATTTAGGGTTTGACTATGCAATACGAAACATTGGGTCTCGTATGCTTTATTTTTTATTTTCTTTATGTTCGACTTTATTTACACTGGTGAGGTTAAGGTTTGACTACTTCAACAAGAAACACAAAAAGTACACTCATTGCCATAAAATTTCTCGTAACAACGTCAACACAAATAAGCCATGGCAAAATTGTACAGCTGAACATAACTGTTGGCACATTGTCGCGCCATTCCTAGCGAATATACGATCCCACATTAAGTCAAACACGTGGAAAGCCATCCTGTAAATGTAATTGCTACTCTCGATGCTGCAGACCCGTCGATGGCCGAAGCTNAGTCAAACACGTGGAAAGCCATCCTGTAAATGTAATTGCTACTCTCGATGCTGCAGACCCGTCGATGGCCGAAGCTGTTGACTCAGCTGGCTCCATACATGTTCTACGGGCAACAAGCCTGGAGGTTAGGCTGGCCAGTGAAGGGAGTTGACAGCACGAAGATAGTCCCGGGAAACGTATGCTGTACGTGGGAAGACATAATCGTGTTTGAAAATTGCCCGTCTTCCATGATCACTACCAGGGAAGACTGAGAATCATAGGAGATTGCTCCCCACGCCATGACACCAGTCCTCACGTGTCGCTCAACTGTGAAGCCAGGATTTGTGCGTTGTCCATTGTCCCGCCATACTGGAACATGGTTGTTATACTTGTCCATATAAAACCTTATATTCGCCACGAAAGACGATGCACCGCCATTTCCCAGCCGTCCATGCCACTTGATTGCGACAAAACTAAAAACAGTCATCTTGTCGGGGTGTCAGATAAAATACAGCATAAGGGACGTCGCGAATGCGCAATTCTTCTGCAAGCCGCCTCGCAATAGTGCATGTGGAAACATGGGGGGGNCAGCATAAGGGACGTCGCGAATGCGCAATTCTTCTGCAAGCCGCCTCGCAATAGTGCATGTGGAAACATGGGGGGTCTAGTGATGCCGCCGCGTGTATCTAGGTGACGAAAAGAAGACACTGTTGGTTAAATTTAAACGTTCCTCTCTTCTGATGGCCATTCTAGAGCCTTCCCGGGGCACGTATGTGTTTCTTCATGTTCCCACAGCTCTCAACACAGTGGTACAATTCACTTGCAAAGGTCTAGGGCGGGCAGTTCGAAGGAATGTTTATCCTGCCTCACGTAGTCTCTATCTCTATCTCTATCTCTATCCAAGTTGTCCATACCAGCATGTTACTGAGACATTCTATATACGCACTGACGTTCGCTCCACATACATATTGATAATACTCCATACAGCTTTGCATAAAGATCATTCTCGTTGCCCGGTTGTAGTTGGGTTGGCGCCCCCCGATGACATTTACACGCAGCAATACGTAAATCACTTGCAATATTACCCATAATGTTGCTGTACGCAGACTTTCGCCTCATATGGATAATTCGTTTTTGGTGCGATTATTTTCATGGCAACATCTCATNATGTTGCTGTACGCAGACTTTCGCCTCATATGGATAATTCGTTTTTGGTGCGATTATTTTCATGGCAACATCTCATATCCATTCTTGTTTCACTAATGTTTCACCTACCACATACAGAAAAAAAGTAACTCCCCTCCCAATCTCTATGTGAAACACTTATGTTTTCTAATTTTTAGACTTTCTTGTTTAAGAAGGATGTCTGGCAGCACATTTGTGGCTGGCCTATTATGGAAGATAGACATATTTGTGAGAAGAGTGGTTTTCNAAGAAGGATGTCTGGCAGCACATTTGTGGCTGGCCTATTATGGAAGATAGACATATTTGTGAGAAGAGTGGTTTTCAAAATGTTTTGCTAATGTCCTTTTTTTTATTTATAAGTAGTATAAAAGGCCGAAATGCTATTGCGTACAAGAGTTCTGGAGTCTTGCACGATAGTTTTTATTACTTGGCGACTAGAGATAAAGATGTAAGTTAATGGCAACTCAGTACAGAAGAGGTCACATCACAGAAGCGAAACAGCGTGGCTGTTCCTTTTTGTATAAGAGTACTTGGTCACTTACTGGTTGCACGAGGTTTCTAGGAAAGTGTCCCGTGTCTGATCGACTGTCGAACGCTGCGTATGTTTCCTTAAATGTCGAGGTTTCTCTGTGTCGAATTAGCTCGTTGCAGAGTGAGCATTCGGCCATGTGGCTGGAGTAGGCGATACGCCTCGTTGGCTTTTAGACTTTACGTAGCAGTGTTCGATTCCGTGACCGGCACGTAGCCCTGAGTTTGGCCGTGTTTCCAGCCGCCAGTCACACTTGGTTTCCTCTCTTTAAATATAACAAGCCTGTTCTTGTAATACAGCAGCTGCTAGAAATTGAATTGCGTCTCATAAAGAGTACGGTCAACACAATACCATAACAGACGAGTTCGGAGAAGCGGAATGCAGTTGTGCCTGTTTAATGTTCATGCGAAACTCACTCTCTAGTAACGGATCTTGCGTCTGACTGGCTACNCGGAATGCAGTTGTGCCTGTTTAATGTTCATGCGAAACTCACTCTCTAGTAACGGATCTTGCGTCTGACTGGCTACCCTTCATACTACACGTCAGCGGCGTGTGGTGAACTGTTGCAAGGTAAGTTGTGTTTTGCTCTGTGCTATACCTAATCGTNGGAATGCAGTTGTGCCTGTTTAATGTCCATGCGAAACTCACTCTCTAGTAACGGATCTTGCGTCTGACTGGCTACTCATCATACTACACGTCAGCGGCGTGTGGTGAACTGTTGCAAGGTAAGTTGTGTTTTGCTCTGTGCTATACCTAATCGTNTCATACTACACGTCAGCGGCGTGTGGTGAACTGTTGCAAGGTAAGTTGTGTTTTGCTCTGTGCTATACCTAATCGTTTGCTATTTTACAAATCGGCCACTAAAAATAGCACGTGAGTAAAATGGTTGCCTCGCCGCTTTCTCGTGAATGGCCGCAGTACATTCTGTTTTTCTCGACTCCACTCTAGTTACTAGTCCCCGTTGCGTGCTCCGAGTTTGTACAGCACTGAGCAAGCATCAGATTACCTTGCAACACTTCACCACACGCCACTGGTACACGTTACATCATTTATGATAAAAATACTTTAATTTGCAAACTGGCCACGCAGTTGGTACCAGTTTTTTTTATTACAATACAAATACAGTAGGTACGTCAAGACTACAATATACCAGGTGATTAATTAAACCTAAGGGGGCAATTCAAGCCCGCCAAAGGTAACTCACTATCGTCTCATCTGGTAAGGTACGGGGAGGAGGGAAGAAACATTTAACATTTAAAACGGAAACCCCCATGTTTTATTGCAGATTCGGATCCTACGTCAATACGAATGAAAGATTTAATATAACAATGTTTTTACGATTCGTCGTAGATGAAGCTGTAAACTGTGTAAAATTAAATTGCCCTTGGTTACATCAATTGGGAACCACAGCGATTTATTCCGGAAGTAATCCGCGATGCAAACACTCTGCAAACATTTGTTACATCAGCGTGTTCCCAAACATTACAGGCNTTATTCCGGAAGTAATCCGCGATGCAAACACTCTGCAAACATTTGTTACATCAGCGTGTTCCCAAACATTACAGGCCACGTTTCGTCGACGTTGATGCGTAATACATACGGGGGGTTCCCGTTGCCAAAAATACCTACAAGCATGCCCACTTCGCTGAGTGTAGCGCCATCTATCACAGGTCGAACAAAACATGTGCAAGACACAAACGTGGTAGTTTGTATCGCGGATTCCTTCTAGAATGAAACGTGGCGGTCGACAAGTCCACGGTGTGTTCATTTGCGCGTGAATACTATCTGTAGGTTCACTGGCATATTGTTACATGTAGCAGAAGTGTACAATTAACCGTCAGCTTATTACAGCTATGCTCATTCCTGGTCCCCTGGACGGCCGTTCAACAGACGGCGAGAGTGACGCGAAGTGAAAACGAAGCAGCGTCTGAATGTAATAGAAGCGCCCCGAGAAATCCCACCGACTAACAGCAACGTCCGTCATGTTGCCCACATGTTGACTCCGTAGGGAATCGGAACACCATTCGCTGTGGTGGGATGCGAGTGGTGTTACCGCGACAACACAGCGGCCCCGACATTAGGTAGGGAGCCAGCCCCAACACTGAACTGATTTTACTTCCCCCTAGGACGGTCAGTATCACGTGCCTTAGATTAAGGTTAGCACATTTTTTTTTTTTTACGTAAATACGTGTTTTGAAACTTTAGTACTCTGCCCCCGACAAATTTTGAATGTAAATGGGGATATTCCAGTTAGAGTTAATATGTTCTATTAAAGTTTAAGTCTGTAAAAAAATAACTAGACGTAAACAAACCTCTAACGTGTAGTAATGATAGCACTGCTTGCAAATCGTGAGCCAATCGAGGGGAGGTGCGCAGAATGGAAATCAGTCTTACGTGTATTTAGCCGGTCTGCCCCTGGGCCACGCCACAATCAGGTTGGTAGACGTGCAGGGACAGATATGTGCGACAGCACACGTATGTAGGCACAGTCTATTTCTTCTCGTCTCCCTACGCCATCCCTTCTGCCTATTTACGTGCCCTATCTTTCCACGCGGTGCGAACGTCCCTTATCGACGCAATTGTATCCGAAGCTTGCTATAAAAAAATTGCTATAACACGCAACGCAACGTCCTTTGTTACGAAACTCTAAAAATGTTCGTGCTCGTGCTCCTGCAGTACGTTGGGGGATCGTCAGCTTTTTATGGGAATTTTTCACTGAAAGAGAATCGTTCTTTTCTCAGCAAATTATTAAAAATATATATACATACATATACATACAACATACATACACACACGTAGCTGCACTGAGAAAATACAGTAGTGAAATGACAACAGGAATGTTGTGTGGTCGTTTTCATGGCAGCGGCAATTAATCTTCTGCACTGAAGGCCGTTCACGAAAGTGAGCACTTTTGAAATCAACATATTAAAAATAAGCCATTGCCCAAAATTATGTATAATACATACACACCGGAATGCACGATACCAATCAAATTAACGGCGAATTAATAAAAATAGTTATGAGACTTGATGTATTGCAAATGTAATGTTTAAATTTATGACCATTAAAGTGAGCACTTTTGTTATGCATTCTGGTAAGAATTTGCATATTAGTAACACATTTACATTCCTAACAATTCCACAGTTTCACTTGGATGATGCACGAATAAAGGCATCATGCACATGACAATTTTAATATCATAGCTATGTCAGGAGGATACGGACTGTAAAAAAAAAAAACTGTCAAAGTCACATGGTCAACAATGATAAACGGGTTTTTTTATGCATTAATTTCAATAGGCAGACCTTTTTATGTGTATAAAATACTTTTACTAGTTGTAATTTAACCTAATTGCATTAAAAATTGGCTCAATGAAGTATAAAAACATTTTAAAGCGCTCGTTTACATAAACAGTGTTCTAAATCCTTTTCACGTCGTTCACGGAAGTCGTACTGGCAGAAAAACAGTCCAGTGTTGGGATACGGAGACTAGTTCTGCGCAGCCACGGTGATCGCTCTACCCTACATTCACTCTGCGATAGCATCATACTTTCCTGTTACTCTATCACAGTTCTTGTTGTTTAATATTGCTGAAGCTGTTATGAATATAAGGAACTGCCATCTCTGTAATACAAACAGAATGCTCTGTTATAGGGTCAACATTTTATGGTTAAAGAAGCTATCACCAACAACAGTTGTTTTGAGATCACTTAAGTTACCAACAACTCAAACTAGCGCCACAATGGTTTCGTTCTCCTGACATTGTTGTTTTGCATTCGGTGGCAGTACTTTTCTGAGTGTACCATTTGGCGGGAGTAGGATTGAGGCGGGTTCCACGCCATTATCTATGGAAGTGATAATGTCTACCACCTAGTTCCGAGACTACTCAATCCCTGCATTTCTGGGCATACCGATGAAACTTTTTAAACGTAAATAGTAGAGTACGGTGTTCCAAGCCGTGTGCAGGCGTTGTCAAAGTTGTAATGACGGCGTGGGAAGGGTTTGGCGCGACAGCCTGCCTGAACGCGCCATCACACAAGTTTCGCCAGGCCAGCGGTCAGCGGGTTCAAGCAATCTGGAGACGCTACTGCCCAACCCCGGCACTGCCCAAGCCTGGTCACAGCAGGAATCCCCTCCGCCGGACTAAGGAGGAGGGCGCGGTGGCGCGAGTATAGGCAAGAAT
>NQII01006152.1:41293-63026 GCA_002778355.1 Clitarchus hookeri
CCCCCCCCCAAATACACATTAGTGATGTGTAGGTTGGAAGACCCTATTAGGCCGGGATTACGATGACGTTACGGTCTTCACGTTTCAGGTAACACGTTACAAGTAATACGTTCACGTAGGCCGGCTATACCTTGGCTGACGTGTATCAATGAGGCCTATCACGGTCGTTCCACGTCACGTAAAATGTACGTTCACGTAAACAAAAACTTGTCGATTTCTTTATTTTGCGCGATACGTGAAGCATGGCCACAGAGTACTTGCGAATACAGAGGCGAAACAGCCGCTTACACCGCAAACCCTAGTCGCACAAGTTGCCAAATTGGTGCCACTGGTTAGCAACATGTTGGAACGCCGTTCGCTAATCAGCGACTAGTGAACTACTTGAAACTACTTGCCTTTGTTGCTTAATCTCAAGTAGTTCCTGATGTTTGTAACGAAAGTCACTTTAAAACTCGATTTTTGAGGACTTTAAGAAAAAGTGGTACATACACGTTTTAACATTTTCGTCTTTTTAGTAACACATTGCTTGTGTGTACATATATAACCTACCCACTTACGGCGCAACTGGCGTATGCACTCTACCCCACATTCTCTTTACGGTTGCGGCACCGCGTGGTCTTCGTCGCACGGAGACGTTGCCTTTTCGTAACCGCGCACGTAGAGAAAGTGTTTCTAAGAAGGAAAATCTTCGAGGTGAACGTGCCTAGATTCTTGGCAAGCGTAACCCCTCGCTAAAAAACGATAGAAAGTTTTCCTTTGCTGAATTCGCCCACGCAGGCATGTAATCACGCTCGGTAACGTAACCGAAGAAAATAATCACGTTGAGTTGGTGGTATGACGTGGAACATGCACTTGCGTAATGAAGCTTATCGTCATTGCCATGGCATATACGCCTACGCTGACACCGGCAAGATACGCGCTGTACCCGCCTTCAATAAGAGTCTACTTGAATGACAGTCGGTTGGCGCTGAACGGAACCGGATAACTTTCCCCAGGTGCTCTTCCGTCGTTCCGGCCAGCTCGAAAAATGAATGAGGTGAGATGGGGAGGGGACAGATTTGGATGAGGGCGAAGTGAGGTGAGATTGGAGCAGTGTCGGAATGGAAGGGCGGGGGAAATGGCAGATCCCCGAGAAAACTCGCCGACCAGCGGCATCGTCCGGCACGAATCCCAAATGCGAAAATCCGGGAGCGACTCCGCCGGGAATCGAACCCGGTTCGCCTTGGTGGGAGGCGAGTAGTCTGACCACTGCACCACCGCGGCCCATGAGGTGAGATGAGATAGGGATGGAACAGCGGTGAAATGAAATCGGGGGAGGAAAGGCGAGTACTTCGAGAAAACTCGCAGAGCACGACAGTGCTCGCAACACTCCCTGCGTGGAAATCGTGTCCCAGTCCGAAAAAAAAATACCGCCCTCCAGGGCTTGCTTGGTCTTGAGTTGGGACCCCGGCGGCGGAAGAACAGCGACCAACGAACGAATTAACTGCGAGTTCTCTTACAATAAATTTGACGCTTTCAGATCCTCGACGTAGTTTTGCGAGCGAGGAAGTTAGAAGGTTGAGTTTAAAGGGATTAGGAATTTTATTAGATTTAAGTTGTCAAGACTTTCGAAGGGGGGTAGTTGGAGCGACGGAACTCTTCTCCGTGTTACGTTACCTCTGTGTCCCCATGGCCGCAAAGAACCTACCTTCAAACCGCACGTTATGGGTTCGAATCCCGAACAAGCCTTGAGCGTATTGTAAGTTATGGCAGCCTACGTGCAGTATGCAAGTGCCGACCTTGATTGCCGAAAATCACTCAAAGATGGCCGTTAATTATCTCCAAATATGTTGCCGTACTTCCTGTTTCCTGTGTTTGCACGAGTCTGGTCAGTGTACTCTTAACCATCACAAGAACGTGGCAATCGATCTACAAAATCATATAAAATGAAAATGATTTATTTACAAATTTATACTTATCAGTTATAAAAAAATTATAAATAGAATATGATATAACATACTATGTAAATATGAATAAAATAATATAATTATTATAAATAAATAAATACAAATAAAATAAATNTATATAAATAAATACAAATAAATTGAATACATATACAATATATATAAACCAATAAAAATAAAATAACATACAAATAATACAAAAATATATAAATAATAAATTTAATAAAAATAACTAACTTATTTTCACGTTTGTGTATTAAAATAGTTTGCATGGTATAATATATGGGATTACCAGAGATTTAGAGACAAGAAATGTTTGCCCACCGTTAATATAATTATATCGTATCTCCATTTGCAGACAAGAAGTTAATTATGATAGACAAGCAGCGACCTCTTCAGACTGTATCCTGTACCGCGACGATAACACTGCTGGCTGGTTTTAGTGCCTTGAGCGCACAACGGCTATGACGTGTCGCGCAGCGTGTCATGGTAACATTTTCTTGTAAAATTAAAAATAATAAACTGCAAAAATTTGAAGTTCTAGCTATAGTCTATTTACGATATCTTCACACTTTTTGAATCAACACTTTGAAAAACCACCCGATGTATGACTTGTTTAGTTATTTACTAAGTATGTCATTTATCACAAGCGTTTTATATCTCTGTTAACATAAAAGTATCTTATTTTTCGTTAAAATTAATGTTTAACTATATTTTTTATATAATATATATAATTATAATAAATATGAATAATTATAATTTATAATAAATAAATAATAATAAAAATATAAAAATAATTAAAAATAATAATTTATAATAAATATTAATAAAAACAGTAAGAAAACATGTGTACTAGTAGCGACTGAAATAGTTCTCATGTAAAATATCATTACAAGTGAGTTCGGTGCGTTGTCCTTTGGTGTAATTTTCTTGACTTAGTTAAACTTAGTTTGGACGAGGTGGAGATATATTTTGGAAGTAGAACTTAAGCAGGGCTCCAGAAAAGTGTGAAGTAACCGTGAATGTATTATAACTTCTATAGTAGCACCTTAGGAGTAAAGACTAGCACGGTGCTACTTTGCCATCAGCTCGCATTTCAAATCTATGGGCCATGTTCGCTTTACTTTGGAGGTGTTGGCTACCACAAAATTCATTATTTTTTATTTCTGCCATACACTGCTCAACTTTTGTTGCACTTTTCTCGGGACGCAACTTTATTTTCCCTCAAATTAAANTTTTATTTCTGCCATACACTGCTCAACTTTTGTTGCACTTTTCTCGGGACGCAACTTTATTTTCCCTCAAATTAAAAAAAAATAATTTGGGATCAATTACGTTTGCGTAATCCAATCTCATAATCACGATTTTGCTTTTTTTTTTTTGTAATACAGAAGTATAAAAACTAGCTCATTTTCAGAAATTATTTATATAAAGTGAAAAAAAAAAAAAGATAGACAAGCTACTTCATGATATCTACGTAGCCACACGGAGGTAGAGTTTGGAATTTTATTGTTAAGTATGTAGAAACATTTCAATTTTAGATANGATATCTACGTAGCCACACGGAGGTAGAGTTTGGAATTTTATTGTTAAGTATGTAGAAACATTTCAATTTTAGATATGTGTCCTTAACTTTTTATAAAGTAACATTTGCTAAAAAATTGTAAAAAGGAATTAAGACTGTGTTATTCAGCCTCTCATGTTTAATGTGTTTTTATGGTTCGGATTTTATCTCTGTATTTAAAAAAATTGATGTTGGCATATTAGTATTGTACATACAGTACAAATATTATATTTATATATATATATATAACTTGCTGGAAATACGTTGTATGTGATGTGAACCAATTGAAATTGAACGGTGTTTGGCANTTATATATATATATATAACTTGCTGGAAATACGTTGTATGTGATGTGAACCAATTGAAATTGAACGGTGTTTGGCACAGACATAATGCATTTAATTCGTATTGTATAAGACCGCAAACCGGGGATACTTCGCACCAGCAGGGATTAACTTTGCATTACTCAAAATACTTGTTTGGGATGNTATAAGACCGCAAACCGGGGATACTTCGCACCAGCAGGGATTAACTTTGCATTACTCAAAATACTTGTTTGGGATGATTCGATGATGAAATAGCAAATTTTATATGGATAGTTTAAATTTAATTTTTGAAATGGCCAGCTACATTCCCCCATTTACAAGTGCCACCAGAACAAATCATATTGAGTAGTGCTTGGTAACACCTACAGGCGCTGCATNTACATTCCCCCATTTACAAGTGCCACCAGAACAAATCATATTGAGTAGTGCTTGGTAACACCTACAGGCGCTGCATAGCCCAGATGCGTACATACTGTTACACGCCGAAACCGTGAAACCCGACGAGTGAAGGGTACTGTGCAATGTGCGTGAGGGTGCTCGGAGAACTCTAGAACATTGCGGACTGGTGGGATCTGGAGTTAACTGAGGTGGGACTGTATGAAAATGTGATACGGACTTTATTGTCAATATTGGAACTGTCAAATATAGACATATAATTTATTGGGTTTTGATACACTGTATTTTATGACTTATTTTACTTAATTAATTACATTAATTCCTTTGAGGAAAATATAAATTGTCCTGATTAAAATGTATTAATTATGAATAGCAAGAGAGGTCTNATTACATTAATTCCTTTGAGGAAAATATAAATTGTCCTGATTAAAATGTATTAATTATGAATAGCAAGAGAGGTCAATTGATTGTGAGATATTGAGATGAAAGTATTTTCTTTGTAATTATTTTTTAATAAATTAGGAAATTATACTTAATTNATTGATTGTGAGATATTGAGATGAAAGTATTTTCTTTGTAATTATTTTTTAGTAAATTAGGAAATTATACTTAATTGTTTTATTTAATTAAGACCCCCATCCCTTAACGAACCTGGTTCAGCCCACTGACATTGAGAAAATTGTAACAATATATACACACACACATTTGCGTTGACCTCGAGCAGTGAACTGTCTTTCTCGCACGGTGATTGGACATCATGGCAGTTTTATAGCACGCCGCTGGCTCGTGCCGTTTATTAGGTAGTTCTCTCTCGGCGCCGACCCGCTCATCTGAGCTTAATGAACAAGACCGTGCGTCTCGAGCCATCATTCTGTCCTCTGCCGCTCCCCTTTCCTGGCGGAAATTGCCACAGGGGCGTTAGTGCAGGGTTGCGATATTGACAAAATATCGATATATCGAAATTACGATAGTATATCAACAATATATCTACATAAATCGTCAGTTATTTAAACGGTATTTTATCGAAAACTATATCTTTTTCCAGGCACCAAAAATAAATATTTTTAAACTGCTATTTTGATCAAATATGTTTTTAACACAAAACTTTGGCAACATGTTTACTTTTGACAACATGCACCAAAAAAAAAGNTATTTTGATCAAATATGTTTTTAACACAAAACTTTGGCAACATGTTTACTTTTGACAACATGCACCAAAAAAAAAGACGCCACATCTTTCTACAATGTCCAGTGTCCTCAGTAGAGGCTATTCGCAGTTGACTGAACATTTTTAAAAATCAATCTTTGGAAAAATTATTGCCCGTTGCCGCATATATTTGNGGCTATTCGCAGTTGACTGAACATTTTTAAAAATCAATCTTTGGAAAAATTATTGCCCGTTGCCGCATATATTTGTACGCAAGTACCGACTGAAATAATCGTAGTATAGTTGGCTGTGAATCAGTAATAGTAGCTCCACTAGTAACTTCGAATAAAAAGCGCGATTTAACTTTTCCGGGAAGAAAATTTTAGAATGTAAGCTTCTAGAGAGCTATCTATTTTAATGCTGGCGCGTAGAGCAAAAAAAGTAATANGGAAGAAAATTTTAGAATGTAAGCTTCTAGAGAGCTATCTATTTTAATGCTGGCGCGTAGAGCAAAAAAAGTAATAATAATAATGAACTATGTGTGTGTGTGCATAAATAAGACAATCCATTAAAATTGCTACTGGTATTTTCAAACATAATTTTATCATCACGTCGCAACCCGTGTAAAGCGTAGCAACATAACCGCATACTGATTGTGTTTGGAATATGGGAAAATTATTCAATAATTTCTATGAAAAACTGTTTATTATAAATACAAAGGAATTATTCTTTGAAGAGTGGTACAGGTAACGTTGGTTATAAATGTTCTGGTGCCCGTCACACTGCCCGGTCTGGTCTATCTCAGCTCGCTTGGTGGGCGCTCTCTACTGGCGATGTTACAAGGCACTGTCATCCATACTAGCAAGGTCTCAATACCATCTAGGACGACAGCCATTATGACATTTATCTCCTGGCATAGTGGATTTCATGCCTGGTTTGGTGATTGGAGACATACTGTTTTCTTTACTTGAGCCAATCGAATTGCAGATTCATGTCTTGGGGCTCTTCAATTACGGCCACTATTTAATAGAACAAGTAAATACTTCTTCATGACAATAAAGACCCCATCTTCGTAAAGCAGAACAGCGCCGTTTTGGGTGTGCGAATACAAAACCCAACTGTTCGTTTTTTTTTNAAGACCCCATCTTCGTAAAGCAGAACAGCGCCGTTTTGGGTGTGCGAATACAAAACCCAACTGTTCGTTTTTTTTTAAATTTATCACTGCTGATTTCATGTTGAGAAAATTCTGCATTTATTAATACAACGTGCAAAGCATTACAAATTACAACGAAGCTTAAAAATGCCCTTGTTTTACATTTAACATGGTGAAATTTTACTATTTCAATGCTAGTATATATTTAAAAAAATAATAAACGTTGTATATCGGAGTAACCGATTGGCCCAGTCATGCAATAGAGAATATCTTCATACAAAGTTATACAAGGAAAGCTGCAACATACGTTACTGAATTCCAGCCTGCGAGTAAAAGACTGTGCATTACATTCAAATCACCTGCTTACCAGTAAACATTAATAATGAATGCTGCATTTAACAATACTTTGCGAACAGACCATCTAAATATTTTATAAAAAAATGTTGTTACTATTGTCCATTCAGGGTTACTTCCAACTTTTCTGAAGCCGTGATAAAGTTCTACTTCCAGGATATTCCTCTGCTTCATGCTAATAAAGCCTAACTATATTTAGAAAAATACACCAAACTGTCAACGCACCATATTCGTGCGCACGCAGTGTAATAATATTTCGTATAAGAACTATTTCTTACTAGGCATTACCAACACGCCTATTTTCTCCCTGCTTACATTCATATTGATTACAAACGAGATATTATAATTTATAGATAAAATACAATTATAAGTTCAATATAACCACAAATAAGATACCTTTATGTAAACATCAGTATTAAACGTTTGTCAGTCTGTCACATTTTGGAAACAACCTTCGCGGCATACGTGGGGTGATTATTCAAAGGTTTGATTCAAAAAGTGTGACTGTATATACTGAATGTATGTATTAAAACTGTATTGTTAACAATGCACTTGGTTTCAAGAATAATCTAATTTACCCAACGGGTCCCAGCTGGAAAGACCGTCACTCGGAGGGTGTTGCCTTGCCCTGGGTGCACTCCCCACACGGCATTATTAGTATTATTATTCCACGGCCTGCACCGGCTATGACTGTGACGAGCAGCCTGCTGCTGGAGGTTCCTGAGCGAGCTGTGTCACACTCGGACAGCCACGCCGCCATGTCGCAACGTCTCGCGGCAGGCTCCAGGCACGCTTTTGTTTCGGCTAACGTCCATTTGACCCTGGAACGCTGTTAAGCCACTTCCCGCTGGTTATCGCTTTCGCATCGTTGCGTCACTTCAGATTTTATTCGGCGTTTTTTTTTTTTGAGCGGATTGCTTCCGCGGCGACGGATCGTTGTTACACCAAACGACGACTGTAAATGTGGTTTTGTTACGTAACAACTTCACGGCAACGTAGTTAGTTTTGACACTAAACTTGTGAAGACAAGATTGCCGGCATCCCGTTTGCTGTTTTCATAATGGTCCTTGTTTATATTTGATGATTTTTGGATTATCAACCCACATCTATCAGCCAGTTAACAATTTTTTTTTCTCCAATTGTTCAATACGTTTAATTTGAAGGGAAAACAGAACTTCATTTTCAATAATTATATATATATGTGCGTGTGTGCATGTAATGTGTGCGTGTGTATGTGTGCACAATTAAAACGAAGCATGGCAACAGTAACATACTTCTTGCGGAGTTGTAATCAACGCTGCGAAGTCGTTACAATGGCAGATCGCATAGCAATTTAAACTGACTTGCTGATCTTTGGAGTTCTGCCAAGACTAAATTTGGTCTTTGGTTGGCGTAACAGTTAAACTGGAAGAACATTCCTAATTCCCTGTGTACGTTGCAAGGCGGAAATTAAACTGCCGGAAACCTTTTCGTTTGAAAAAATAAAAACTACCAATCACATTATCCGCATAAGCAGACATTCTACAAAGAAAGTATCAACCGTTGGATTGGTATAGGCCCTTCAACAGTGATGTATGGGATGCTTTATTCCTAGAGATTTGTGTTGTTTAACATATATAAGTCTATACTTGCAATTTGAGAACAGATCAGGGTTTCGGATTACACTGAAAAGTAACACAGATGTGCCATTATTAGCGCAGTGTGATAAAATGGAAAACAAAAGTGTGGTGCCCGCCTCAGGCACAGGATTGATGAGGGGAGACTGGAGCTAATCGCAGCCGGCTGTCTTACTCGAGGGACATATATGTCGCTCCGGCCAGCCCGAAGAGCGAAATGGAGGTGGAGGCGCTGCGGAATGACGACGGAGAAGGAAACAGGAGAACCCTGAGGAAACCCCTTCACCACTGTAGTGTCCGCCACACCCCCCACATGAAAGCCACCGGTCCGAAAACTCTCCGCCCACCGGGACTCGAACCTGGAACCTCATAAGTTGAAGGCCAGTGACTAACTAAATAACTGAGCCAGCCGCGGGTCCTATCAGCGTAGTGTCCTCTGGTGTAATTCCGTGTACTAGCTATACAACGCTGGGTTTGCGTACTAACGCCTTCTTTCAGCACTGTGCAGTACGTATATGTGTGGCGTGTTGCGTGTGACGTAGGCGCAGATGTCTTCGCACGCTCTTTATACGTATCACTCATTGAATTGCGGTTTCAATAGTTGATGGGACGAAACGCCGACAATAAAACGCTAATTTTCTGTCTAGTTACAGAAGAAGTATTCTTCTGTAACTAGGCAGAACAACATATTATGTCTCTTGAATCTATTTGACTCAAGTAATTAACACTAGTCACTGTGCTGTTGTGTGGATGTCTGTAAAATCATAACTCCAGTATACCAGATCCATTGTGTGCAGTCATTCCTTGTAGTGCGAATCGAAACATGAAACTTAACAGTCTGTAGCTTTCTTCTGCTGTGGTAACTTGCTTGACGAACACATTGACGTCCTTCATAATATCACAATCAAAGGAACCGATATTTCTAAATGCTAATTTTCTGTCTAGTTACAGAAGTATTCTTGATTTAGAATAGGTAGATTATTTGGAAGGGAAATGCAAATGAAAGATTAAATAACATTCATCATAGCTATCCATGGTTAGGCGTAGACGTCGGCAAATGTGACTTTTCTCTCTCTCTCTCTCTCTCTCTCTCTTTCTCTCTCTTTCTCTCTCTTTCTCTCTCTTTCTCTCTCTCTTTCTCTCTCTCTTTCTCTCNGGTAGATTATTTGGAAGGGAAATGCAAATGAAAGATTAAATAACATTCATCATAGCTATCCATGGTTAGGCGTAGACGTCGGCAAATGTGACTTTTTTTCTCTCTCTCTCTCTCTCTCTCTTCAAAATATGGCAACCCTAGCAACAAGCAAGTTGTTGACTCGACGTTGAAATTCCGAGTCTAGTTATGGGAGGCTGCACGACCTTCGCCGGGCGGGCAACCACCTCGGCACGTTAGCGTAACGTCGCCATGGCCGCGGTCATCGAGGACCCTCTACAGTTAACATGCGGCTCTCGTAGNCAAAATATGGCAACCCTAGGAACAAGCAAGTTGTCGACTCGACGTTGAAATTCCGAGTCTAGTTATGGGAGGCTGCACGACCTTCGCCGGGCGGGCAACCACCTCGGCACGTTAGCGTAACGTCGCCATGGCCGCGGTCATCGAGGACCCTCTACAGTTAACATGCGGCTCTCGTAGCTATGTGGCCTTTCCGCGGCTTGGCCCGCATCGACACGTGGTCGTGACGTGCACCTTCAAGCACGGCTGTGCGTCTTAAGGCCGTTTCACACGATCAAATATTTATTGAATTACATTTACTGAACTAAAAAAAATCACTTCATTTACCTTTCAATGAACTGCATTAAATTAGCTTCCAAGTACACACACGAAAAATTATCACAAACTCTTTTAATGAAACCATTTTTAAAACTACCAAAATTAAATTTTTATAAGTATCTGCGACTCGTGCACGACACAGAAATAATTGGTTTGACCACAACAAATTTTCTTCATATTATTGTACATTTTCTTTTTCAAAAAACATGCGTGCGTGTACTTATGTACGCTCGTTAGAAGTTATACTTCTTTGGCGTGACTAAAATAAAATTTTATTACGTATGCAAATAATTGATGTAAGTAGGAACCGCGGCGACGGATCGTTGTTACACCAAACGACGACTGTAAATGTGGTTTTGTTACGTAACAACTTCACGGCAACCTAGTTAGTTTTGGCACGAAGCTTGTGAAGACAAGATTGCCGGCATCCCGTTTGCCATTTTCATAACGGTTCTTGTTTATATTTGAAGATTATTGGATTATTAACCCACATCTATCAGCCAGTTAAAAATTAGATTTTTTTTTCTCCAATTGTTTAATATATTCCATTTGAAGGGAAAACAGAACTTGATTTTCAATGATGTCAACAAAATTATATATATATATGTATGTATGTATGTGCGTGTGTGCATGTAATGTGTGCGTGTGTATGTGTGCACAATTAAAACGAAGCGCGGCGACAGTAACATACTTCTTGCGGAGTTGTAATCAACGCTGCGAAGTCGTTACAATGGCAGATCGCATACCAATTTAAACTGACTTACTGATCTTTGGAGTTCTGCCAAGACTAAATTTGGTCTTTGGTTGGCGTAACAGTTAAACTGGAAGAACATTCCTAATTCCCTGTGTACGTTGCAAGGCGGAAATTCAACTGCCGGAAACCTTTTCGTTTGGAAAAAAAAAAAAAACTACCCATCGCATGATCCACATAAGCAGACATTCTACAAAGAAAGTATCAACCGTTGGATTGGTATAGGCCTTTCAACAGTGATGTATGGGTTGCTTCATTCCTAGAGATTTCGGTTGTTTAACATATATATCTCTATACTTGCAATTTGAGAACAGATCAGGGTTTCGGATTACACTGAAAAGTAACACAGATGTGCCATTATTAGCGCAGTGTGAGAAAATGGAAAACAAAAGTGTGGTGCCCGCCTCAGGCACAGGATTGATGAGGGGGGACTGGAGCTAATCGCAGCCGGCTGTCTTACTCGAGGGACATATATGTCGCTCCGGCCAGCCCGAAGAGCGAAATGGAGGTGGAGGCGCTGCGGAATGACGACGGAGAAGGAAACAGGAGAACCCTGAGGAAACCCCTTCACCACTGTAGTGTCCGCCACACCCCCCACATGAAAGCCACCAGTCCGAAAACTCTCCGCCCACCGGGACTCGAACCTGGAACCTCATAAGTTGAAGGCCAGTGACTAACTAAATAACTGAGCCAGCCGCGAGTCCTATCAGCGTAGTGTCCTCTGGTGTAATTCCGTGTACTAGCTATACAACGCTGGGTTTGCGTACTAACGCCTTCTTTCAGCACTGTGCAGTACGTATATGTGTATCGTGTTGCGTGTGACGTAGGCGCAGATGTCTTCGCACGCTCTTTATACGTATCACTCATTGAATTGCGGTTTCAATNCGTGTTGCGTGTGACGTAGGCGCAGATGTCTTCGCACGCTCTTTATACGTATCACTCATTGAATTGCGGTTTCAATAGTTGATGGGACGAAACGCCGACAATAAAACGCTAATTTTCTGTCTAGTTACAGAAGAAGTATTCTTCTGTAACTAGGCAGAACAACATATTATGTCTCTTGAATCTATTTGACTCAAGTAATTAACACTAGTCACTGTGCTGTTGTGTGGATGTCTGTNTATTATGTCTCTTGAATCTATTTGACTCAAGTAATTAACACTAGTCACTGTGCTGTTGTGTGGATGTCTGTAAAATCATAACTCCAGTATACCAGATCCATTGTGTGCAGTCATTCCTTGTAGTGCGAATCGAAACATGAAACTTAACAGTCTGTAGCTTTCTTCTGCTGTGGTAACTTGCTTGACGAACACATTGACGTCCTTCATAATATCACAATCAAAGGAACCGATATTTCTAAATGCTAATTTTCTGTCTAGTTACAGAAGTATTCTTGATTTAGAATAGGTAGATTATTTGGAAGGGAAATGCAAATGAAAGATTAAATAACATTCATCATAGCTATCCATGGTTAGGCGTAGACGTCGGCAAATGTGACTTTTTTTCTCTCTCTCTCTCTCTCTCTCTTCAAAATATGGCAACCCTAGCAACAAGCAAGTTGTTGACTCGACGTTGAAATTCCGAGTCTAGTTATGGGAGGCTGCACGACCTTCGCCGGGCGGGCAACCACCTCGGCACGTTAGCGTAACGTCGCCATGGCCGCGGTCATCGAGGACCCTCTACAGTTAACATGCGGCTCTCGTAGCTATGTGGCCTTTCCGCGGCTTGGCCCGCATCGACACGTGGTCGTGACGTGCACCTTCAAGCACGGCTGTGCGTCTTAAGGCCGTTTCACACGATCAAATATTTATTGAATTACATTTACTGAACTAAAAAAAATCACTTCATTTACCTTTCAATGAACTGCATTAAATTAGCTTCCAAGTACACACACGAAAAATTATCACAAACTCTTTTAATGAAACCATTTTTAAAACTACCAAAATTAAATTTTTATAAGTATCTGCGACTCGTGCACGACACAGAAATAATTGGTTTGACCACAACAAATTTTCTTCATATTATTGTACATTTTCTTTTTCAAAAAACATGCGTGCGTGTACTTATGTACGCTCGTTAGAAGTTATACTTCTTTGGCGTGACTAAAATAAAATTTTATTACGTATGCAAATAATTGATGTAAGTAGGAAAACGATAAAAATGACCGAAGAAAGACATTAAATACCATTAATAAAGGCTTGATTAAAGAACATAATTAAATACTTACAAAAATTAACCTCAAATCCTTGAAAACACTTTCACATTTTATTATACAATTTCTGTCACTAACAAATTTTTCACGGCACAATGTAATATATATATATATATANCGGTTTTAAATATAACCACGTGCTATGTTGTGTACCTTGCGTTTGTATATAGCTAGACGATACGCGCATGCGCGCTGTGTCATACCCCTACCACGTTAAATGTCGAATTCCGTTACACTGTGCGAGCGCAACTTCCGTTGCACACTAAACTTTTACCCTCAACGCGCCAAAAGAAGTATAAATTAAAAAATATGCGTTCTTATTTTGTAACAACTTTAAATGTGTGCACGCAACTATATTATTGTGATATTACTTCAATTTNAAAAATATGCGTTCTTATTTTGTAACAACTTTAAATGTGTGCACGCAACTATATTATTGTGATATTACTTCAATTTATATTGTCATAAAAGCTGTGATCGGCGATTGAAATTTTTGATTCAAGAAAATATAAAACATGTTCAAAACGAAAAGCTTTAATGAAAACGAGACATTCAAGAAATTGAAAGAGAATATGGCCGCGATTATTACGTTCGTATGACGTCGTACAGCATTCAATAAATTGAATTCAATAACAATTGAAGGTAATTTGAAGAAACATTTGATCGTGTGAAAGGGCCTTAAGCCACTACTGGCGTTTAGCCACCATCCGTACACGAAGCCTTTAGACACTCGCCCCCACAAACGGAAGGGTTTTCTCATTTTGGCGTGTACTACCCGTAGCAAAGCATTCCCATGTTTTCTAACACATTGTGGATCTTGTGAAAGGCCAGGTGAATCACGTATGGTCCGTAAATATACCGTGCGATCCGTTTGAATTTTGTATTGCGTCTTATGTTGTGAAAAACAAATTGTCACTGAGAGAGAGACAAAGAGACAGACAGAGAGAGGCAGACAGAGAGAGGCAGACAGAGAGAGGCAGACAGAGACAGAAAGAGACAGAGAGACAGAAAGAGACAGAGAGACAGAAAGAGACAGAGAGAGACAGGAGAGAGACAGAAAGAGACAGAGAGAGATTTGGATGGCTCTTAACAGCGAGGTCTTGAGAGGCCAGTTTTTTGTATCATATAACCAATGTAGTGTCAATACAATGAAAATCTGGGTAGTTCTTGGTACCAAATAGATATTATTACGTAGATAGTAATAAAGACAGAACTGGCTGTACTGGTTATGTCTGCGACTCTCAGTAGTAGTACCTTCAACGGAACGACTACAGTAATGCCTGGATTGTGTCCATACAACTGTGGAACTAAAAAAATATATATTGTGATACTAGCTGAGAAGATTGATTACTGCTGCACGTAGAGGCGATGAAGTAAGTAGTTAGTGGGAAAGAGCCGGCCTTGCAGCTCCCGCGTTCCAAGGCCTCGTAAATGCAAACATTAGCTGTTGGCAGACGCAACATTTAAGTACAGTGAGTTGACACAGCGCTGAGGTCCTCCTCCCCCTACCGGCGACAACCACTCGGCGTGATTGGCGGGCCTTGCCGCGGTGGCGAGGTCGTGACCCCGTTCCGCGAAACAAGTCCTCGCGGCTTTTCCTAAATCCCACGCGCGTCCGCTTTGACCGACGTGACTGCAATAACTGCCGACACGGCCGGTCGACTCCGCAGAGGTCGCCGTGCGCCGTATTTGCTGTTTCCTTCTTTACTCACGCTCAAGGAGGCCGAGCATGTGCCAAACATTCACCTACCCCACACCAATACACTCAATACATAAATTTCGGGTGGGGAGTGAACCCAGGGTGAGGAGTGAACCCAGGGTGAGGCGACACCCTCCTTCAAGCTGGGACCCGTAGGTGCCCGTCATCCCCGGACATGACATTACATGAAATGATACCCTAGAATGCTAGAATGGAGCGGCGCTGGAATTCAAGGGTTGGGGGAAACGGGAGTACCCCGAGAAAACCCGCTGGCAAGCGGCATCGTCCAGCATCCGATTCCCACATGTGAAAATCCGGGAGTGAACCCGCCGGGGATCGAACCCGGATCGCCGTGGTGGGAGGCGGTCGTCCTGTCCACTTACGCCACTGCTGCACCAGCAATACACTGTCAGCCACATGGTCAACAGTGACGCAAGTGTGTGTTTACTTATTAATTTTCGTAAGACCAGCACTTTTATACAAATAAACTAATTTTGTAAATTTTAATATATTCTGATTGCATTAAAAATTGGTTGGAGGACGTATACAAACATCTCAAAGCACTTGTTTACATAAACGGCGTTCTAACCTCACGTCGTTTCTGATGGTGGTATTTGCAGAAAAGCAGTCCAATGTTGGAGTACGGTAACTAGTTCTGCGCAGCCAGCATGATCGCTCTATCCGATAGTCACTCTACGATGGCATCAGACTTCTTGTTACTTTATCACAGTTTTTGTTCAATATTGTTGAAGTCACGGTCTTCTCTGTAATACAAGCATAATGATCTGTTATAGGGTCAACATTAATGGTTACAGATGCTATCACAAACAACAGATTTCTTGGGATTGCTGTCTAAGTTACCAACAACTCAAACTAGCGCCGCAAATAAACTTGTCGAACATTCTGATGAAGTGTATATAACAGTACCGATGCTGTTTTCTAACCTTAATACACGTTAAGTTAGATCCATCATCGGTAGCGTGTTATCCCCAAAAGAAAACGTTCCAAGAAATTCCCGTAAGTAGTTCCCTCGAAAGGACGCAAAAAAGTTTATTGATGTTAATTCTGGTTTCTCGGAACCTCGGCCGTTCAGAACCACCACCGGCCAAAACACNACGCAAAAAAGTTTATTGATGTTAATTCTGGTTTCTCGGAACCTCGGCCGTTCAGAACCACCACCGGCCAAAACACGCTATAATCTCTGTGTGCACTTTGATATATAGTGTTTACCCCCTGCAGCGAATGGCCGGGAAGTGAGTTACGCAATCACGGTTATCCCCATAACTCGAGNCGCAAAAAAGTTTATTGATGTTAATTCTGGTTTCTCGGAACCTCGGCCGTTCAGAACCACCACCGGCCAAAACACACTATAATCTCTGTGTGCACTTCGATATATAGTGTTTACCCCCTGCAGCGAATGGCCGGGAAGTGAGTTACGCCATCACGGTTATCCCCATAACTCGAGCTTCGGCGAACCTCCGAAGGACAAATCCTTGAACATTGCGGGGCTCACGTCACGATGGCTACCAGAGGTGGCTCTTGTCAATGGTACGTGCTCTTCCAAATAAAATTTAACATGCCCCAGCAAATAAGTGTTCGTTTATAGATCTTTCTTTCAAAATTTAAGTGTAAAAGTAACAAATTTGGTCATTAAGTTCTGTACCACTAGGCTGCGAATAGTCTCTCCACTTTAGGCGCGGACGATATTTTTCCTCGCTGCTTTGGGGCACAGACGGTCTGTGCCTACGCTGCTGTATATTTTCTCCTTGCCGAAGGTACACGACACTTCTCGGTAATAGCCGAAGGGCGGCAGAATCGGGGCACAAGCCACCTGTGTCCGCGCGGTTCACGCAGTGCTGTAACAGCTCGATAGATGGCAGGGTGCGTGCAGTCTGCACTAGTCTGCGATGTGTTTCCTGACGTCGTGACGCATTGTGTACTGTTACTGTTGCAGTATTATATTCTAGGCTGGAGAATTTGCGAAATTTTGAAAATAACAGTGCACGATATCATAGTTTTTAAAGTTTGTGCATTATTCAGTTTTTTATGTTTATTTACAGCATTTTTGTTGCTGTGTTAAGTCCTGTCGACAATCGGCCGTACCTGTGGACGTGTACGTATCGTGACGTCACATTCACGTAGTCTGAATATGGTCTACAAATGCGTTGTCCGAAAGTAAGCTTTCAAAATATTACGTTAGATCGCAGTAAGTCCGTCACATTATTTGTTGTTACCTAATGATATTTATATTGCTGGATTGTTGATAATAAAATGCTTGCGAGATCATATAGGCCCGAACTGTTTTATTTTTAATAAGCTCGGCAACTGATATCCAAGAATGTTCTTAAATATTCGTCCTTCATGTTAAATAGTTCGAACCGAACGCAGACTGCACTAATTAGCATTTCATCGCGTTCGTCTCGAGAAAATTCACCTTGCAAGTCCATTGTTTACGTTTACAACGTGTATATTTCACGAATGCGCACGGAAGTATCTGCAGTCTTCTTTTTCTATCATGTTATGACACAACTTCGGACGAAAGTACAGTTTTCTGGATGCTTTGACTTGGGTCACAGGCTGACTTGCGACACGGGAGGTTGGGACAGCGCCATGACGTCAGAGGGTCACGTGCAACAATTATCATATCCTTATTTTAAGACACGAGTTGGGATAGTGCAATTGTAGACGGGGTTATACTCGACTTGCATGTAACATGCCGTGTTTATTCAAAAAAACACAGTGAACATAATTAAATAAATGTTAGGGTACCAGTTAGTGTATCACGACAGGCGTTAAATTGAAAATCTTGGTCCTCCGACACTACAACTTATTATAACGCGAACCTATCACACTCAAAAGAGAACGTATGCATGTAATTTGAGTAAAAAATCCATTAAGCCATTTTGTTAGCAGGATACGATTATAAAACAGTGTTTTAATTTTTGTGTCGTATTCTTTTTGTTTCTGACGATACGTGAGCGACAGCAGGTGGTGTCAGCGTAAAACTTTTGGATGACAAGATAGAAAAAACGTTTAGTGAACAAACTGCATTTGCCAAATTAAATTAAAATGGTAATGCTGGGGCAGGTATAAATAAGAAATCAGTTAAACGAAGTATATAGGTGGTCAGTTAAAAACACAATGAACATGTAAAAATAATAAGATACATAAGTTCTACAATAAAATAAAGCAATCAATTGTGTGGATTTTTTTTTGTCGGGTCTTTGAGATCATGATGAAAGTACAAAAAGTGAAAGCCCGGGTGTGTTTAGAGGTTTGTTAGTCCGTTGCATCTTCAATAAAGTATTATATTAATTTGTAACTTTTTGCCCTCCTTTGAAATTGCTCCTGGAGCCGCCACTGATGGCTACCTTGCGCGCTGGCCCTCCTTAGTAACGCGTGTCTTTGATAGCTCAATCAACCAGGACACTACTGCCATTTTCTCGTTTGAGGGCCAGCAGCAGGGGAGCAATAAGAGCGACAGTGGCTCTCACACGAGTGCGCCGTCTCTGCTACGAGCAAGGCTCTGAACTGGCGTGCAGTGTTCTCGTCGTTCTGCGTAAACCTACGGCACTTCAAGCGAGGACATTATCACTTTATTGGTTAAGTCTGTAGCAAGGTACAGTGTATGTCCCTAGAGTTACTTTTGTGTGTGTATAGCGTTTATATTTTGAGATACAGCGCTTTGAAAAGGCATTTTCAACCATGTCGGAGTGCTGTGAAATGGGGTTTACAACGTTCATAGTCAGAAGTATGTGTTCTTTTCGTGTAATAGCACATTGGACGCACGTTTTATAGTTTCGTAAAAAAAAACCTAGATTTCAAACACTCTGTAACGCAGTTCAAGTGCCAGGCAGGCGGGCCCCTTAATCTTGATGCAACATAATTTTTATTTGTTTGTTTGTTGGGATACACACGCGATTGAGGGAGCGGGGGTCCATAGGGTTCGTGCCCTCCTTTAATGACCCTGAAATATACCGCAATATGTAAATGATAAGTATTTGGACCAAATTTTATTTATTTCCTGCGCTGTTGAATAAATTATGTACACAATATAGAAAGAGTTATTTATTATTGCATTTAATAAATATATATTGTTAACGCTAAATTATACTCCGCATATAAGACCTTGNGCCGCAGCGATGTCGAAGATGTGATGTTTTACCGGATTCCCGATATTCACGGTACACTCGTGAAACGGTCGTACGGGAACATCCAAATGTTATCGCTACCTCGGAGATGCTATATCCCCCTCTCATGCGCCGACTATAACACCACGTTCAAACTCACTTAAATATTGATAACCTGCCATTGTAGCAGCAGTAACCGATCTAGCTGCCGACCGCATCGCGTTACTCTGATTGGTTCCATACCTCTGTTATTTGCATACCACAGCCTATACCAGTTTTTTTGGCTCTTCAGTGCAGTTAACTCTAACTTATACTGCGCATATAACACCTTGTCGAGGGATTTGTTTTTTGCGAGTAATGGATTGACATGTAACATCTTTACTTTGGACCCTCCCTAAAAACGTTTTGTGTGTCCGCATCTGCGTTGTTTACCTACCCGACTCTTCAGACTCTACGTACTAATATATTTAATCATTCAGTGTTTTCCAAGGTAATAAAAATATATACAAACACATAAAACAAAATTAATTCGTACATACATTACGCACCAAAAAACTTGTGCTAAAGAATTTAAGTGGGTGATATGTAAGGGAAAAAATTACGGCGAAGTTGTGGTATTAAATTAATTGATTGAATATCGTTATATAAAGTTTCAACGTCCTGCTATGTCTCATAGTTCCAGTGGCTTGCAGCTATTTTTCACATCCAAATGTCAACTTATGCGTTGGTGATACATAATCAATGGCGTAATTATGGTGTTGAGAGGAGAAGGGTTATCAGAGTGATCAATGACCCCCTTCTCCCCAGAGGTCATTGATAAAAATATTTCCGTAAGAGACAATGTAATTTTTTTTTCCCCGCCGGTAGTCACGAGTGGGTGCTGCTGAATATACCTACTAATCTGGCCTCTGGGAAGTGACAGATCACCTTGACCTCTACTTGTAGTTACGCTACTGTACGTAACCATTATTGTGTTTACGGATGCGACGAAACAACCTGTTCAAAACTACTTTAGCGTAACATTTGCAGCACCTAGTCTGTGAGCGACTTTATAACTCGAATGGCGCTGTTGCAGCACTTAGCACGTGGCGGTGTTTACTATTGTGCACAGCCCTGCTTCATCAGCAAAACCACTGCTATAAATACCTCCACCTTGAGATGCAAGCGACAACACTATTGTGTGTATTTATACCTGCGCTCTTTTACCAAACAGCACTGACCTATTTCACTCTGCTTAGAAGTTGGCTAACCTGTCTGCGTCTGTGTCACATGGCACTCAACTGTTTGTCCCCGCGTCAAGTGTATTTGGTTGAAGACATGCCAGGGTTTCTGAAAATATGGTTGGTGACCCTTATGTGTATTCGCTGTGCCGCGGAAAGATACATTACTATTTGTATAAAATATTTTCTTTATCTGAAGCAAGAACTGTGGGCACCCGCCGTGATGATTTGCGAATGTTCAGTATTTATAGGAAACACCAATAAATTGTAGGTTATTTGCGCCTTGGTTTACGCTTGGTTATGGAAAGTGCTGCGCTAGTTACTCTTTTGTTGGTGTTGTGCCAATTCTGTCGAGTACTTCCGCAAATAAAATATTGCATTTACAAAAAAAAAACTACATTAGAGAATCAGTTAATAGGCAAGCCGAAGGTTCTCAAAGCCAACGTGAGAGTAGACAAGTACATTTCGATGAGTGTTTATTTGTTTTAATTATTTCGTGAGTTTGGTAGCCATTATTAGCTGGGAGTTCTGTAAGCCTGAAATTGTGATGCTAGTTTCATTAAATTTCTTAACTTCGGCATATCGTGCTAAAAAGTTTAGTGCTGGTGGCGGTGGAGCGGTGGAACTGTTAATGCTTTGTCATTCCGGCCCCCAGCGGCCATTTTGTTCGCCATTTTGGATGCCAGTGACTTTGACCTTTGACCTTGACCCGGTAAACTTTGATCTTGATAACCCAAAAAATCCCACCAAAAAATTGTATAATTTTTTAAAAAATAATTTTGAATGTTTTTATAAATTTTCAATAAATTTTATAAATTCTAAAGAATGTATTGCTAAAGACTTGTATTACTTAAAAATGTATTATAAAAAATTATTCAACAAATTATTACTAAAACATTTATTATTAACAAATTATTAGGTAATTTATTTAAAAACTTACATTTCCGGATGTCCCCCCAGCACCATGTTCAGCAGACGACGACGGACTCCCCTCCAATCAATCACATTGTCATAACATTCCCCTCTCCTACCAATGTTTCTCATTGGTTAATTAGTCGGCAGGCCTCTATCCCCCTCCCATTCTATCNTCGGCAGGCCTCTATCCCCCTCCCATTCTATCGTATGCAGCCATTTTGGTTTTTTGTTTGTCAATTGTATATGCATTGCTGGAGGCCGCCATAGCGGATTTCATATGTTTACTTTTACATCTGTAGGTGGCGCTAGTGTATTAATAATCGATATAACCACTAGGCGAGCTGTCGATTTAGACACTAGGTGGCAGCCATATTTGTTTATGTTTTTATAATATATGGGTGGTGCTTTCGGCACCCTCCATAATGCCCTCATTAAACAGGGTCAGCCATCTTGGTTACGTCAGCCAACTTAGCCGCCATATTCAATCTAAGTGATCTTGAATTTTATTTTTGACCTTGACCCCGGTGACATTTGAC
>NQII01006152.1:65575-111194 GCA_002778355.1 Clitarchus hookeri
AGCTGGGGGGGTATACTGAGTAAGCGTTAGGGTCCAGAATATAAAAGGTGTAAAATACCGAAAAGTGTAAAATCGGGAAGTGTAAAATAGGGGTTTTACTGTATCTCGTGCATTGAAGAACCCAAGTTCAAGTGGTGTATCTAAAAGGAAACTTCGTAATAGGGCTTACTAGGTGTTCGGTGAACTATTATGATTATCAGCCATTTTCACAGCCTTTCATAGCGAAAAATTCCGTACAATATCGAATTCCATTTTGAAGCTCATTGTTAACTATGTGTAATAAAACCTTGGAAAGATATGATATTTAGGGGTAGGGTTTTCAAAATCCAGTGTTATCAAAATCTTTTGTTTTCTGTAGTAATTAGCCTCTACACAATGATGGATTTACTAGTATTTCAAATGCTTGTTGAGCAAGAAAATCACTTTATGTCCGAACAATAAATTATCATTGTTTTGTCTTTGCATGACTAACTATNTTTTGTATTTGAATGACTAACTATATAATACGTACTTCACTGGCGTATTTGAGAATTTCAGCCACCGAAAATCGGCTCTGTTTTCGACTATTTCAATTGCGCGCCATGTTGTCACTCCACTCGGCCACCTACCGCTAGTCGCCGTCCTTTGCCTGTAGTGGCATCTAGCGACTCCTGTGGAACTACGTACAACGTACACGAAGTTGTGTCGTTGACCGGGCGGGGAAGAGATGCTACCTACCGGCGTATCTAGGGAACCAAACGATGAGTTTTAGTTTATTCTCGTTTTCAAGCAAAGTGGCTGACATCTAACATTGTAAATTTGTACTATTGTAGCGGATATAAACAAATACTAGTATTTGGTTTAAATTGCTCTTTCTGATACGACTTACTGCAGTAAAATGAAATTTAATGTTTATGAAAACAGGCGATATACAGCTGATATTTGGTAAATGTTCTTTACCACAAATTATATAACTTGCTCGACCAAACATATCCTTAAAACCTGACTTGTGTCAGTTCACGAATTTACGAACAATAAGTGAAGTGAAAGTGTTGACTGATATATCTCCCTTTTTCGTTTTGGTAAATATGACATTTCGTATATTTTGTATGTAGGAAATTATTTCGATTTCCTTGCAAACCTGTGTATTTTAACTAAAATTATTAAATATAAATAAAACGATAAACACTATATACAATTTAAAAAATATTGCTCCTTCAAAATAACGAATTAAATATTTGATTGATAAAAAAACAGTTCAGACGGCAAGATACTTATTATAATTGTTTATCGTAGCATATTATTTTTCTTAGCGAGCAGTAAAGTCGAAACAGTTGCGTTTGGAAGTTCATCGCTTCTCCATAGATAGCGCGCAATAGATTCTTCATTCCAGCACATAGCGTGTTCGCTGCGATGGTAGGAACGGAATGTGACGCAATGCCAATTTCATGTAACTTTACTTGTGGTTTTAACATTATTAAGATTACTTACTTCTATCACAGGTTGGGAAGATCAATGTTGAAAGTTTGGCATGGGGAAATTTTTCGACACGTAGTAAGCTAGTGTCGCATGTGTACTATAATTTCTTTATTTTCTAGGTTAAAAAACATGATATTTGCAATAATCATAAATTGAATATAATGTTACCTTTTGGAACACTGTGCACCTAGCGGCGGAAATTTACCCTATGCCAAACTCCATAAGAAGTATCGTTTTGTTCCTAAACTGAATAGAATTAACCTTCATTATGTACATAGCGTGGATATAGCATACATAGTAGCATTATAGAAAATGATTTAGTGATGAAAACGATTTTATTCCAGTACGTTTCATGAATCGTAGCGTGCGCCTCGTAAACGGTTGTATTTAATTAACATTGCATAACACAGACAGTAGCGTGCGAAGCCCTATTTTTTCGGAGGGGCGACCTAAGTGCTGGATAATTTTTTGGAGATTTTTCATTTAACAACGTAGTAGCAAATACGCTAAAGCAAGTCAGGAAGAACATTCATGGCTTCTGTTTGGCAGAACACTTAACCTACACCGCAGACAAAATTTATATCTTGTTGATTTAAGGAAATACTTATCGCTATCGCTATGCCTGATTTTAATTTATATTAATTTAGTCGGGTATATAATTGCTCTTTACGTTTCTGAAATCTTTGTGTCGACTAACGGTAAGCTGTCGTTTCGACTTTGTCAAACAAAATAACGCCCTGCCTTACACTCACCCATGTGACGTTTCCAAAGTTTTTACTGATTCTCACAGTTTTCTGTTAGCCCACTTACATAATATATGTCTGAAATAATTTTAACTGAGAGCAGCCGAGCGCGCACTACATTCTTGATTAGTGATAATAAAGGAGAATAGCTGAGCGATGGCTATGCTTTGTTAAGTATGTTACAGTTACCCGACGGTTGGAATTTATAAGTAATTTCTATGATCGAACTTACGTCAATATGTGGAATAATAATTGAAGTATAAAGTTGATTTATTAGATAAAAAAAACGGAACGTGGCCACTCCTTCGCGTCACCTTACCGCCTCCCACTTCCTCATATAAGCTATTACGTGATCTTAGCAAATTCTTTTGGCAGCAGGCTACACTTCCCAGAAGAACGGACATTTTCAGTCTTATGTGAATATTGACTTCCTGCCATTAACAACACGGTATCGTCGCTTCACGCTTCTCGGTCTTTCATATACCCGGGTCACTATTCCTTGGCTGTTGTCATGGGTGTCAGACGTTTTTCAATTCGTTTTTGTTGAACTTGATACGGTTACGTCGTTGATTCCTGTTTTGTTTTTCTCGCTAAAGAATTGAACAGGATATTTCATAACCACTGTGGTCGAGTAAAGGAAAACTAGAGTATTCTTACTCGAAGGCCAGCGAAAGCGAGGTCAGGTGCAAGAACTTTAGCGAGGCCCTTCCTTTCCCCGGGCCAGGCCCCCGAACATTTTACTGATAAAACATTTACGTTTTTATAAATAAACATCTCTAAATATATACATTTTATCGTGAAATATATAACTCAGAACCAAACGAATGCTAAATATTTACATATGTGTTGTTAAATAAAAAACATATTTTTGTTTTNGTACACGAAGTTGTGTCGTTGACCGGGCGGGGAAGAGATGCTACCTACCGGCGTATCTAGGGAACCAAACGATGAAGTTCAGTTTATTCGCNCGTTGACCGGGCGGGGAAGAGATGCTACCTACCGGCGTATCTAGGGAACCAAACGATGAAGTTCAGTTTATTCGCGTTTTCAAGCAAAGTGGCTGACATCTAACATTGTAAATTTGTACTATTGTAGCGGATATAAACAAATACTAGTATGTGGTTTAAACTGCTCTTGCTGATACGACTTACTGCAGTAAAATTAAATTTAATGTTTATGAAAGCAGGCGATATACAGCTGACATTGGGTAAATGTTCTTTACCATAAATGATATAACTTGTTCGACCAAACATACCCTTAAAACCTGGCACGTTGTGTCAGTTCACGAATTTACGAACAATAAGTGAAGTGAAAGTGTTGACTGATATATCTCCCTTTTTTTATTTTGGTAAATATGACATTTCGTAGATTTAGGCTACATTTTGTATGTAGGAAATTATTTCGATTTCCTTGCAAACCTATGTATTTTAACTAAAATTATTAAATATAAATGAAACGATAAACACTATATTCAATTTAAAAAAATATAGCTCCTTCAAAATAACTAATTAAATATTTGATTGATAAAAAACAGTTCAGACGACAAGATACTTATTATAATTGTTTATCGTAGCATATTATTTTTCTTAGCGAGCAGTAAAGTCCGAACAGTTGCGTTTGGAAGTTCATCGCTTCTCCATAGGTAGCGCGCAATGGATTCTTCATTCCAGCACATAGCGTGTTCGCTGCGATGGTAGGAACGGAATGTGACGCAATGCCAATTTCATGTAACTAAACTTGTGGTTTTAACATTATTAAGATTACTTACTTCTATCACAGGTTGGGAAGATCAATGTTGACAGTTTGGCATGGGGAAATTTTTCGACACGTAGTAAGCTAGTGTCGCATGTGTACTAGAATTTCTTTATTTTCTAGGTTTAAAAACATAATATTTGCAATAATCATAAATGGAATATAAAATAACGTCGTAACTAAGAAAAATCATACAATTTTATTATTAACGTAGCTAAAAATTTTAATTAAATGTTACCTTTTGGAACACTGTGCACCTAGCGGCGGAAATTTACCCTATGCCAAACTCCATAAGAAATATCGTTTTGTTCCTAAACTGAATAGAATTAACCTTCATTATGTACATCGCGTGGATATAGCATACATAGTAGCATTATAGAAAATGGTTTAGTGATGAAAACGATTTTATTCCAGATCGTTTCAGGAATCGTAGCGTGCGCCTCGTAAACAGTTGTATTTAATTAACATTGCATATACAGACAGTAGCGTGCGAAGCCCTATTTTTTCGGAGGGGCGAACTAAGTGCTGGATAATTTTTTGAAGATTTTTCATTTAACAACGTAGTAGCAATTACGCTAAAGGAAGTCAGGAAGAACATTCATTGCTTCTGTTTGGCAGAACACTTAACCTACACCGCAGGCAAAATTTATATATTGTTGATTTAAGAATATACTTATCGCTATCGCTATGCCTGATTTTAATTTCTATTAATTTAGTCGGGTATATAATTGCTCTTTACGTTTCTGAAATCCTTGTGTCGACTAACGGTAAGCTGTCGTTTCGACTTTGTCAAACAAAATAACGCCCTGCCTTACACTCACCCATGTGACGTTTCCAAAGTTTTTACTGATTCTCACAGTTTTCTGTTAGTCCACTTACATAATATATGTCTGAAATAATTTTAACTGAGAGCAGCCGAGCGCGCACTACATTCTTGATTAGTGATAATAAAGGAGAACAGCTGAGCGATGGTTATGCTTTGTTAAGTTTGTTACAGTTACCTGACGGTTGGAATTTATAAGTAATTACTATGATCGAACTTACGTCAATATGTGAAATAATAATTGAAGTATAAAGTTGATTTATTAGATAAAAAAAACGGAACGTGGCCACTCCTTCGCGTCACCTTACCGCCTCCCACTTCCTCATATAAGCTATTACGTGATCTTAGCTAATTCTTTTGGCAGCAGCCTACACTTCCCAGAAGAAAGGAACATTTTCAGTCTTATGTGAATATTGACTTCCTGCCATTAACAACACGGTATCGTCGCTTCACGCTTCTCGGTCTTTCATATACCCGGGTCACTATTCCTTGGCTGTTGTCATGGGTGCCAGACGTTTTACAATTCGTCTTTGTTGAACTTGATACGGTTACGTCGTTGATTCCTGTTTTATTTTTCTCGCTAAAGAATTGAACAGGATATTTCATAACCACTGTGGTCGAGTAAAGGAAAACTAGAGTATTCTTACTTGAAGGTCAGCGAAAGCGAGGCCAGGCGCAAGAACTTTAGCGAAGCCCTTCCCTTCCCCGGGCCAGGCCCCAAACAGGGAGAAAATTTTTTTCCAAATATTAACTGTCAGGCGTTCGTGTAAATTGATAAAACATTTACACGAACGCCTGACAGTTAATATTTGGAACTTTTTTTTTTCTCCCTAAAATCCTTACATTTAAATTTATTTCAAACACATAAGTAAAGTGATTAAATGCAGCTGTGAAAATTAATTTAACACACTTTGTATAGGAAAAATTATTTTTGATCAAAAGTTGCATGGTTATACTATGAGACTTTCTTGCATTCTACAATAATTTATGTAGACTAAAAATGTTACAAATATTTTTATATTAGAAAAGAATTACGTACTCTAATTGGATTGGCGTAATACATAACATAAGTAAATTACTGTTTAAGTGGCTGCACTCTGTTAAATTTAAATTACACGCCCAAATTTTCACAATAAAATGTTACTATATATTTTTTTTCAGTGCTATCCAAGTTTCACTATCCATAGCATTCATTCGTGATATCAATACTTACCTACCATATAATAATTCGAAATTACGCATATTTGATATTAGAAACCTGTAACTCCCATATATCCACGTTTGTTGTACACATTTCGCACATTGTACTCCGCCACCCCCAAAACGGTGTAAAATATGCGGCATCCAGGTGCAGAAGTTGTATTTACATCAATCTGAAGAACGGTCGATCGATGTATCTATGCATGTAAGTACGTATGCATGAATGCATGCATGACTGTATTCATGTATCTAGTGGATGTATGTATACATGTAGTATGAACGTATATATATTTATTTATTAATTGATTATAACAAACTCGACTAATTTGACTAATATACGTAAACTTGCACATTGAAGAAAGTGATATTCAAATATACTGTCCTTGGAAGTTATTTTCCAAAGCGTTTTTAAACTGGAATCTGTTGTTGAAAGTCACGATGATGCGGTTTAGTACCCGACTTCTTTGTCCTTCATAAATTTTATGTGTGTTGTTAAAAAATATAACCTTGCTTCTGTTGTTACCTAGCAGAATCACGAACAGTGTTTTCCTTTGGGTGAAACGGAATCGTTGCTCACGTGACCCCTAAATTTTACTGGAACTGCTACTGCTTTGTGTATGATGTGGACAGACTTGCGTGTTGACTTTTAAGCAAGCTAGAAGTCAAATTAAGACATAGCTTACCTTTGATTAATTATTTTTTTCAACAAATTAAAAATTTATCTGTTGAATAGTAATTACGTTTTTTGGCAAGAACCAAGTTATATTTAAACTGAGTTTTTACTTACGCACTGATTGTATAGAGTTATAGTGTCTGAAACTCGTTGGTGGTATTGTGTGATTGTACATAACCTCATGTGATCGTATTGTACCTACGACTGGGTAATTTGCTGTATAAATAAAGTAGGTCTATGCCGCTCAGCGGCATATCTGCCTACAAAATTCAAGCTTTCTTGGACAAAGTACAAACTCAAGGGCTAGATAACCATTTGAAGAAGAAACGACGAAATATACAGCCTGTGAATATAACATGAAGACGAACAACATATTTCTGGGGGTTCCTTCCTTCTGAGGAAGATGTAATGAGTCAGTGCATTACCTCAGCTTCTTACCGCAGCGTAGCGCTTCCCCCGATTGTAAAATATTTGTTAGGTACAGCATAACAGAACCGTGACAACCTTGACTTCAGTAGGAAAGTATTTAAACCTTTAGAGAATACATTGTTTATTGAGGAAGGAGGTAGAGAACGCTGTAATAAGAACTTCAATATATTGTTGTCACTCAAATACAGTAATGCCTTCAATGTTATATTTTTACCCTGCAAGTAATTACAATTACTTTAAAAATGTTTTATTAGTGTTATATTTTTTTCCAACAGTTTATTTTGAAATGTTTTATGGAATATATTTTTATCTACTAACAGTATAATTAACAAAAAAAATGGTTGCCTGTAAAGTCGGTTTTACGGGCGAAGATTTTACGTGACAACGTAGTGCTGCGCGCGCGGCAGACCGATCATAGTTGAGTGGGAGAGAGACGCAAGGCATTCGGCGGGCCTCTCTCTCGTTCGGTGACTCATCGTAACGTTACCGAGCGTTACACTTTTTCATAAGTGACTCCCAGCCGCAACCTAATTTAAGACGTTGTCACGTCAAAAACACAATATCTGTCACTGCAACGAATATTCATTAAACATATTTTTTTAGTAATGCGAGAGCGTCTTTATTTATCAAGCGCGTTATTAATTTCCTTGTGGTTCGTCTAATTACATTTATTAATTGTAAAACTGCGACGCTAGCTCCACCGCGTCGTTCGTCTTTGGAATTGCTTCCATGCAAGGTGGCTTTCTCCTTGGCCGGCTCGGCTCCCCTCCTGTTTCCTCCCCTCATTTCCCTCCCTTGATTACCCCTCCTCGGTGACTCATCGTAACGTTACCGAGCGTTACACTTTTTCATAAGTGACTCCCAGCCCAACCTAATTTAAGACGTTGTCACGTCAAAATTTAATTTTATTATTTAAATGACATTTTAATGCAGAATATTATATTCGCTTATTGATAAGATGGTAAACGTTACAGGTTGGTCGGTTGTTTCATAACAAGACGTTATCTCATGAATTTAATTTTGTAACATTATAAGTTCTATTTTTATGGTGTCAACTATTTTATGGTGTTTTTATTAATCCCTGATTCAAATGAGTTTTTAAACGGTAACCTAAATTTAACTGTAGTTAGGGTAGAACAGAATTAGCCATGTAATGGAAATGCTGAGCTTACTGTATATTTTTCGTGAAAATGCAAAACACGTTATTGCCGAGATGTTTGTGAATATTTTAAACAGTCTTATGCCCTTTTCTCTTCTAGGGTTAGTCCTAATGCTGTGCCTGCGTTCTTCTGTGCACGCAGTTTTACAGCACTTCATGACGTGATTCAAGGCAATTCAATTTTATGCAAAATGGAATTACAGTTTTACAAAGCTCAGAGCGCGTGTATTTGATCTGTTTGTCCCTATTTGCAATATTGTTATTTAAGTCTAGAAACCATTAAAACTCAATGCAGGATAAAAGCATAAATTGTAATGAACACCTGGGAAAATAGACGGGGTAGGAGGGAAGCACGCACTTCTCGGCCCTTGATTGTATCACTCGTCTGCTGTAGTAAATCATTAGGAACGACAACTCCCTTACTAGTACCTAATGCAAAATGTTCATGGAGATACAGGCGAACGGACAGCACAGCAAATTGGGAAGCATTGTCCATCCCATTTGAACGGCTGGTGGGTCAAGGAGAGTGCAAATTCTTCCTAAGTGTTAAAAGAGTTAGAGGAATTCCGATCGCTTTCGCGAAGCCTGTAACTAACAACAGCCGTGTTTACTTAGCGACTTTTCATCTGTCAACAAATATTATTCGGTAATTTCTCCACATTGTATATTCTGTACCATATAAGAAGGCCACTTTTCACAGCTCGGCGAAATTAGCGTCACTGTTTACATCTGACTATGTATCCTTCCGCCATCAGCTGGTCCGTCAAGTCGGGGCTGTATTTTTTATCAACACGCTGTCAGCTAATATACTTGCCATTGTACTGTAATGCTAAACAAATTTTAAGATATCTTAAGATTGACATCTGTCTAAAAAAATTAGTAGGTTATAAAAGTAAAAATATAAAATGTTGCAAATAATTAAATATTTGTTAACTCTTTTTTAATTTGTCCGAGATAGTGAATTTGGGTTAACATTTGCGAGACGGTCTGTTGTATCTGTTATCACACTTTGGGCGTTATAGCTAATATATTCGAGTTGGAACTATGTGACCTGGAATAACGTTAGAATTGCTTAAAAACTATTCACGCGTGTCTCACTTTCTACGGAGACAAGGAGATGGGTTTCGAGAGAATATCGCTGTGGCAAGCAAGAAGGGATTTCTGCCTAACATCTTCGCTCAGTCTACCATTTCCAACAAAAATCGTGCGTTGGTTTACCCTGGTCTCCAAAATACATCTGTACCTGCTTATCTCATTCCACCCTTCTCTTCCTTTTTCGGTATGCAGCCATTAACCAACACGCATGTCTCTTACTCTTAATCTACTGAGTGTTGGGTGTCGGTATAACAGCAGTCGACTTGTTACAATGCGAAAACCTAATCCAGTAAGATGGGAAGCCGGGTATATGTGTTTGTGTTTTTCGTCAACATTATTATAAATTTTTACTAAAACAGTTTATTTCCCCTTGAAATTGAGCTAGGTCAACATTTTGCCTCTACCTGACGCTGAGCCACGTCGGCGCACCTTTGCAGGAAACTGATTAAAAGCGANCCCTGATTTAGTACAGAAGCGAGAATAAATTACAACATTCCTTACATTTATTCCTGTAATGGACCTCTCGGAAAAACAATTTGAAAATAATTTTCAAATAATAATTCAGATTAGATTCTCCCAGTAAAAAAAATTCGACACTGTGACACATTTTCAAACACACTCAAGATTATTTTATAAAATTTGTTTGAAGGAAAAATTTGATTGCCCTATTTTGTCTTCAAATTTTATTTTAAATATAATCGAAGGCGAAAATTTGACAGTGTGACGGGGGCTCGAGAACGGCCCTGAGGCTAGCCTACCACCGAAAGAATTTTAGAAACTGACTTAGCCTACATCTAGCTACATGTGAAGCAACAAGCGATTCTTCTTTGAGGGTGTTTTCTGTTCGCTACACGGAAAGTATATTGCGCAGTAGATACCAGTTTCGTTCCACCAAAGCGAACCGGGTTCGATTCCCGGGGCAGGGTCGCCTGGATTTGCGCATGTCGAAAACGTTGTGGAAGTTGTTGTTGGCCGGTGAGTTTTCTCTGGACACTCCCGTTTCCCCCCGTCCTTCCATTCCGCCGCTGCTCCATTTGCACCTTATTTCACCATCACCGGTGCTCAATACCCAGGGTTTGTCTACCAAGCCTGCAGCCGCAGAGTTTTAATTAGGAATCATTGTTAAAGAAATTCCTTCTCAATTCATCAACTTTAAAGATAACCGTTTCAAACGAAACGTATTCTGTGTGACATTTCGTTTATGTTGAATACACTTTTTCCCTAAAATTTATTATTAAAATTTACATTTTAAAAATAATGAGAATGTTATGTTGCATTGAATTTTGTTTGTTTGAGACGGTTATCTTTAAAATATATGCAGTGGGAAGTATTTCTTTAAGAATGATTCCCTATTTAGTATTCGTCGCTTGAAAATACTCTCTGCAGTTCAGTACCCAAAAGCGTTAGGGTGTATATGGGTGACGTCAGAGCTGTGATATTTAAATATCTCTACCGAACGCCTGACAGTTAATATTTTGAACTTTTTTTTCTCCCTAAAATCCTTACATTTAAATTTATTACAAACACATAAGTAAAGTGATTAAATGCAGCTGTGAAAATTAATTTAACACACTTCGTATAGGAAAAATTATTTTTGATCAAAAGTTGCATGGTTATACTATGAGACTTTCTTGCATTCTACAATAATTTATGTAGACTAAAAATGTTACAAATATTTTTAGATTAGAAAAGAAGTACGTACTCTAATTTGTTGGCGTAATACATAACATAAGTAAATTACTGTTTAACTGGCTGCACTCTGTTAAATTTAAATTACACGCCCAAATTTTTACAATAAAATGTTACTCTATATTTTTTTCAGTGCTATCCAAGTTTCACTATCCATAGCATTCATTCGCGACATCAATACTTACCTACCATCTAATAATTCGAAATTACGCATATTTTATATTAGATACCCGTAACTCCCATGTATCCACGTTTGTTGTACACATTCCGCACCTTATACTCCGCCACCCCCAAAACGGTGTAAAAGATGCAGCACCCAGGTGCAGAAGTTGTATTTACATCAATCAGAAGAACGACCGATCGATGTATGTATGCATGCATGTAAGTACGTATGCATGAACGCATGCATGAATGTATTAATGTATCTAGTTCTATTTTTATGGTGTCAACTATTTTATGGCGTTTTTATTAATCCCTGATTCAAATTAATTTTTAAACTGTAACCTAAATTTAACTGTAGTTAGGGTAGAACTGAACTACCCATGTAATGTAAATGCTGAGCTTACTATATATTTTTCGTGAAAATGCAAAACAAGTTATTGCCGAGATGTTTATGAATATTTTAAACCGTTTTATGCCCCTTTCTCTTCTATGGTTAGTCCTAATTCTGTGCCTGCGTTCTTCTGTGCATGTAGTTTTACAGCACTTCATGACATGATTCAAGGCAATTCAATTTTATGCAAAATGGAATTACAGTTTTACAAGGCTCAGAGCGCGTGTATTTGATCTGTTTGTCCCTATTTGCAATAGTGTTATTTAAGTCTAGAAACAGTTAAAACTCAATGTAGGATAAAAGCAAGAAGGACGACCAAATTCCGTTATATGGGGCGGAATAGCATAGATGTTAAATTGTAATGAACACCTGGGAAAATAGACGGGGTAGGAGGGAAGCACGCACTTCTCGGCCCTTGATTGTATCACTCGTCTGCTGTAGTAAATCATTAGGAACGACAACTCCCTTACCAGAACCTAATGCAAACTGTTCATAGAGATACAGGCGAACGGACAGCACAGCAAATTGGGAAGCATTGTTCATCCCATTTGAACGGCTGGTGGGTCAAGGAGAGTGCAAATTCTTCCTTAGTATTAAAAGAATTAGGGGAATTCCGATCGCTTTCGCGAAGCCTGTAACTAACAACAGTCGTGTTTACTTAGCGACTTTTCATCTGCAAACAAATATTATTCGGTAATTTCTCCACATTGTATCGCTGTGGCAAGCAAGGAGGGATTTCTGCCCAACATCTTCGCTCAGACTACCATTTTCAACGAAAATCTTGCGTTGGTTTACCCTGGTCTCCAAAATACATCTGTACCTGTTTATCTCATTGCATCCTTCTCTTCCTTTTTCGGCATGCAGCCATTAACCAACACGCATGTCTCTTACGCTTGATATACCGAGTGTTGGTGTTGGTATAACAGCAGACGACTTGTTACGATGCGAAAACCTAATCCGGTAAGATGGGAAGCCGGGTATGGGTGTTAATGTTTTTCGTCAACATTATTATAAATTTTTACTAAAACAGTTTCTTTCCCCTTGAAATTTAGCTAGGTCAACATTTTGCCTCTACCTGACGCTGAGCCACGTCGGCGCACCTTTGCAGGAAACTGATTAAAAGCGANAGCTAGGTCAACATTTTGCCTCTACCTGACGCTGAGCCACGTCGGCGCACCTTTGCAGGAAACTGATTAAAAGCGAAACCACGATGGTGAAATAAGTTTCCAGACACCTCCTCTTCCGCAGGTAGTGTTCAATGTTTCACTTAGCTTTACGTTTTGCTTATACGTGTATAGCTGAACTCGGGTGGTTTTCATTCTGTGTTGAATGCAGGTGTCTTTCATGCTGTGCGCAGTTGCTAATTCCTTTTGCATGCCCACGCTTCTACGTCAGCGCGGCTAACCTGTAACGGTGAAGTGTTTACTCCGGGGTAAGGGGAAATAAGGCTGTGAGCACGTGTCCGAAAATGTTTTGCTGGAACTGTTGGAAACGCTCAACATTTTCGCAGCAATTTTTTGAACATTACGCGGCCGAACGTGGCGATTTGGACACGTTTATAGCATATACATTCGTCGCCGCACGATACGTGACTTGACATTCAAAATTTTATAAGTTATTAAGACTTTTTTCTCATTACTGCGAACCTTTGAGAGTCTCACGCGGTCAAACGACACTGGAAGGGGAAGTCATTACAAAGCATTACTTTAAAAGCAATCCTTCAAAATGTTTTGTAAATATAAAATAGTTTTTACGCACTACAAAATTGTTTGATAACGATTAAAAAAATTACTTTTAGTTTTTAATCACTGCTGTGTTGGTGTAAACTAGAACTGTATTTATTTAAAGTATTTTGGTTGAAACTTTTAGCTACTGCAATTTAATGGGAAACGTTCATTGCGTTGGCTTTAGCGTGGTGAGGATTCATGGCACTTCTCTTTCACATTGCTTTAATGCTAAACTGCTAAATAGCGAATTGTTGTATTTTTTGCTTTAAAACTTAAAAAATAAAATCAATTTGTTCGTTTAAGTTTAGTAATCAATTAATTGCCTTTTTTTAGTTATTGGAAGAAAAAATTAAAAANTAAAATCAATTTGTTCGTTTAAGTTTAGTAATCAATTAATTGCCTTTTTTTAGTTATTGGAAGAAAAAATTAAAAGTTGACTGCTGCGTAGGATACAGTATGTTGCATTATTTGGAAATATCTTGGTTTTCATTGTTATCTTAAAATATTAGCATGTTTGGAAAAGAGTACTAAAAAGGGCATTTTGTTATAAAATTGGCCCTGTTTGGTGGTTAAGGGTACGGAATTGAAAGTTATATACATTTTGTATGGAAACCGTTCCACTTTTCCTTTAACAGAAAGTAAACACGTAATAAATTACAGTCCAACTACTGTCCAAAACTATTGTCTAGAAGTAACGGAAGAAATNTAAAATCAATTTGTTCGTTTAAGTTTAGTAATCAATTAATTGCCTTTTTTTAGTTATTGGAAGAAAAAATTAAAAAAAGTCGACTGCTGCGTAGGATACAGTATGTTGCATTATTTGGAAATATCTTGGTTTTCATTATTATCTTAAAATTTTAGCATGTTTGGAAAAGAGTACTAAAAAGGGCATTTTGTTATAAATGGGCCCTGTTTGACTGTTAAGGGTACGGAATTGAAAGTTATATACATTTTGTATGGAAACCGTTCCACTTTTCCTGTAACAGAAAGTAAACACGTAATAAATTACAGTCCAACTACTGTCCAAAACTATTGTCTAGAAGTAACGGAAGAAATNTAACAGAAAGTAAACACGTAATAAATTACAGTCCAACTACTGTCCAAAACTATTGTCTAGAAGTAACGGAAGAAATTGTTCTAAATGCCATTGTTATGCAGAAGGTAAAGGATATCTTGTTGTATTGCTTCATGTTATCTGCACAAGGCGTGTGGTGTTTGTTAGTAGCTTAGCAGGCTTCTCTCTTGACACACATTAAACAAGCATGATTCATCAGCGTACTGAACGTGGGTTCTTCATTCAGCACTTTGGCTGCAGGTGCCAAAAATATTGTACGCTCTCTAGGACGTTTACAAAACAAAATGATGGCTAGGTAAGATTCGCTACGACGAATAAAGTTAATAAGAAATAGGATATAACAAACAAATGTCCACCGCTACACGGTAGCTGAATCGCTTACAAACCTGGTCGAAAGTTTTGTGGAGTGTGAAGTACAATAGGAAAAACCTATGTTTACATTCCACGATAACCAGTTTATCACATACATAGAGCTATTACTTAGTGCTAATGGTATAAATAATAATGTAACTGTCTAAAACATGGGAAGGATTTTCCGTGACCATGTGCGACAGTGTAATTGCGAAGAGAGATACCACACGCCAAGTTAACCAAGGTAAACTCAGAGATTAGTATTTAGAATTTAATGTTAAGAAGCCTCTAGGTTTATTGCGTAATTGTATTTGGAAACTTTATCGTTACAGTATTTCCTTACAAACATGCTTCCGGGTAAAAAAAAAAAAAGTATTATCATTACCCATTTTGAAATTCTCACGCACAATTTCTATCATGATTATGTTAATTGTGCATAGTAAATCGACCTTGGAAACTCGTGCCTCTTCAAGAAAAAGTTATTTCTTAGCACACGCGTTTCAAAACACAGAACTAACAAATAGCCAAGTGTCTGCTCATGGAAACTTCAGCTGAAATGCACATTGTCAGCATGGTGATTAATAGTAATATCTGTGACACGAACCTCATACGTCTTCCTCTTACAAGCGACTCTTCTCCGGAAAAAGCGTAATGTCTACGGTCGATAATTTAATATACATACCATTCAAGCTTTCGACTCTTCATATGCGGATTAGATTTTTCGAATATCTGTTCCAAGCGTTGATTTGAGACACGGAGAAATGAAAGTGTGTTTGCCGGTCAACAAACTAAAACTTGTATTTCCATGCAGTCGTTGTACTATGTTTGACAGGATCTTACAAGAACTCTACAGCTCGGTAACAATAACTTTCCTGACTACAACAACATTTTTGTTACATCTCCGCAAAGGACAGGTGCGATTGTAAANAGCTCGGTAACAATAACTTTCCTGACTACAACAACATTTTTGTTACATCTCCGCAAAGGACAGGTGCGATTGTAAAACATCTGACACAAATAAAGACGTATGACTGGGACAAAATCAACTCGGCGCCTTAGTGACTGATGACCAGCCAATNAAACATCTGACACAAATAAAGACGTATGACTGGGACAAAATCAACTCGGCGCCTTAGTGACTGATGACCAGCCAATAATGAACGTTGTAGAGCACAGTAAGCGTGTCGATGGTCATGTTTGCCAATAGAACGGTAGTGATTGGGAACACAGACGCCAACAGAACTGGAGTTCCTGCAGTGCTGGATATACGTAACTCACTTCTAACTTGTCTTGGTTGTCTTGTAAGTGTCTGCTGACCTCAAAGTGTTACGCAGTTTCTTCGCAGCTCCTACCAGGTTTGTCAACAATATAAATTTAGCAAAGAGCGGCTAAAATTAAGGACCATGGATAATAATTTGACTGATATTACTCATTTTACATTCTTGCCCGATATAGACGAGCCAACCCACTTTTCGCCGTTCTCGCACGAAAATATCTCTCCATCGATGCTCTAGCTTTTACAGTGCCCTTAATTACGTGATAATGGCGGTAGTTCTGGACACAATGATGAACAGAACATTTTTTTTTTTTTAACTAACTGATAACTGTGTATGTTCGCAACCGGTGCATTGTTATTGATTGTTTTGTATTGTTTCTACTCGCCATTTAGAGATAAACGGAACACAAGTGTCTCAAATGACGCCAAAGAAACCGCTACATCGAGCAGTAAAATGTTATTGAACGTTGTCGGGTTATATTATAACAATTCGGTTGTTTGCATCATCATCGAAATTGTGTCTTGCTTCCACTGTAAATTATCTACATTTTCGTAACAGTTTTTTGTTTATAAATTATATGCATGTATTCATGTTCGTGAATCCAATTACCAGGTACTAGTTTAACTTTAATTCATCAACTAAAACATTAATAACCTCTTGTAACTGTGAATATAGTTTTGTTTTATTCTAACTCAGAACTTCACTTGTTCTCCATTTAGCCAGCCATTCAAACTGAACTGTATTCTGCGCAGCACATATCTTATATAGAAATAATTCTTAATTTATGAAATTTTTAAATACAGGCTCGGTTCTTTTTGTTTACAGTACGCGACAGTAGGTTAGATTTAAAAATATTTTGCGTACGTGGGTAGCAGGCACTGGACTTGCTATCTGGATGAAAACTTATTTTTGTAAAACAGTTCTGTTGTGGTTGCTGTATATATTTTATAGTGCTTTACATTATATCAAAAATCATCTTAATTGATGTCCCTAAATTAACAAAATATTTGGTTCCTACTACGCTTTTTTATGTGCAGCAAAAATGTCGAAGAAGAACACTAGAGGGGAGCGAATAGTGTGAGTTGAAACAGATGCAATTTGGTGTATTGTACATGCGCCTTAGTCTTTTGCAGTCATTATCTATACAGCTTTCTTGGCTTTCACGAGCTGTCAAGTCAGCTTCTGCGTCACACTCTAAATACAGTTTGAATTTGTATTTAGGGTTTCACCAGAATTACTATTTGTTTTTTAAATAAAAAATATCGTTGCGCTCGCTTCCCCCTGACCAGCCGCCCCGCGCGAACGAGGACAGAGTAGTTATATGATAGCGGGCTGCGAGTCACTAAGGGATGTTTGAAAGACAGGCGGGCGATAATGCTATCAGGGTTTTAAATTATAAAGAGTGCCGCCGCGCATTGTCCCGCCTGGAGCTGTGATAAGCCCTTTGCGGCTCGCACGCTCCTAACCTTCAAAAGATTGAATTTCTGCGTTTATTTGAAGAATGTTCTGGTTTTGATCGTCCTTCCCTCTCCCGGCGTGACTCGGGGTGCGGGGAATATTCCAGATCTTGGCTGCTGATACTATAAAAGTGCGTCGGGCCTCCGAGCTGGGAGTTGATGATATTGTCTGGATTTGCGTGATTTTTAGCGATAGATGACAAGCGATAAGAGAAACGAGTGGCGCCGGAAGTGACCAGCGGGAGGGAAATCTGCGACTGCGAGCATCGGTGCAGTGAAGGGTGCGACTGGCAGGCTGGACTATTGACTGGACGCATGCGTGAAATACGTTTCAAATGATAGTAACAGACAGACTGAACATGATGAGCGTGAGTTAATTGACTATAACCAAACAGAGACATAAAGAAAGACTTTAATGAGAGTTGAGATAGACACTAAATACTGCGCTCATTGAAAAATAAAGAGTAATAGTGGAGGTAGTTAGATTAATACTGTTAATAATAGATATGTAAATAAATTTGAAATAAAATTTAGTTCTTTTATTTTTATTAAGACCTCCATCCCTCATGAACTCAGATGCGCTTCTCTGGCGTTTTGTAACAATATTAATTAATAATTTTTATTTGTAAAAATTGGCAATCATAATGCATTTCCTAAAATAATGCTGATTTTAATACATTGAAAATTTACAACCTCTTGTACATTATTTTTTTATGTAGCAAATAAGTCCAGATTTCCCATGCTTGCTCTTAAGGTTTGGCATTTTTAGGTGGTTTTCTATACTTATTTTCGTGTAGAAGGCCCTTTGCAGCTCGCTATCCGCCGTGCCTAGACATTCGCCACTAAACGTTCCTTCACAGGACGGGTGTGATGACTGCGAGGCGATGTGGAGTGCGGCCACGGGCAGCAGCACTTGCGAGGTGCGTTGTGCGCAGTACATGTGTAGCGGCGCCGAGCAACATCCCCCTTGTCTCAGCGCGGGACAGTTTAAGCCCTCTCTCCACTTCAGCCGGCATTACGCAGCGACATGTTTGCCGAGATTGCGGGTCCCAGCCATCTCCCGTGGGATGCGAACTGCGACTCTGGGAACTCTTTTCTCCCCGCTGACAAGGTAGCGCATGCGTCGTATCGGTCTATTGTTCCTCCGGTGATTTACCTACCGCCTGTCCGGGGATGGTACGTGGTGGTGAAGTGTGCACCACATGATAGGAAGAGGAAGGGATACAAATACGGAATACCATTTTGTTTTTTGTTTATAATTATTGCCCCTGTTGTGGTAGAGCAAGAAGGAAAAAAAACCTGAAACATTTAGGCACACATCTGCGAAATTGTAGCCCCACATCATAACACAATTTTATAAAATATATATATATATGTTAAAAATGACTTTTTTGTGCCTGCAGAAAAGGGTCACTAATATTGAATACCACCAAATAAATTTAAAATAGATGTGTAATTTAATTAAATATTACATGTCTTGCACATTACCCAACAGAGTTATGAAAGAAATATAATACGACATATATCGGAGAAATATGTGTAAGTAACTGACTTTGTCTGTACTGAAAAGTCAAGTATTACTGTGGTCAACATTACGTGCAATAATCAAAAACATACTGTCCACCTTTGTGACCGGCACAGTCCACATGTGACCACATTTCACAAAGCACACACATAAACCACTCTTCTCCACGCACATCATCAGAGAATCTTCCCCTGCAGAAAAGGCACTCTGCATCTTCATGTCCTGGCACTGACACATCAGAAATACTTATAGTCGGTTCACGACTGGAAGAGACTTTCTTGAAGCCCTGCTAAATGTGTACTTTCAAACCCATTTCGTATCCTTCCGCCAAAGGTAAACAAACATTGCCATGTGACTGCCATGTGGCAGTCACATGGCAATGTTTACATGCAATGTTTACATTCCACTGTGTGTGTGTAACATGTGTTCGTACATGCACGTGCCCATTATTAAAGTCATGTATATATTATTAATGCATATCCCACAAGCGTGAAGTTTTTAATCTTGAGAATTTCACACAAAAGAATATGCGATGCCAGCGAAAAACATTTCATTCTATAAACCCAAAATGCGAGTATTTTGATGAATCGATAGTTATTGTCTATTTACAATCGATTGTTAGTGACTTTCGATAAATTCCCGTACATCGAACGCAAGATCATCAGTATTGATCGAAATTGCTACAGACGTTAAAATGGCGTGGTAGTTGAGTCGGATGTTTCGCGCAATTGCAAAACGTTATTTAAAAATGGTTGTGACGGTTTTCGACAGGACGGCAGAGTTTGCGATTTAAGGATTCTACGTCTTCGACAATGTGAAAACATTTCTTATGTGCAAATACTGCAACGTTAGAATAGAGTGGCAAAGGAAAGACACGTGCACGAAACACATAAAAACAAAAGGAATTAGTACGAGAAAGTGAGCACAAATAAAAATCATACGTTATTAAAAACCAAATAATAAAGAGCGGATATAAGTAAAACAAGACAAATAAATGAATTATTATAGGTAAAACGAGATAATCGCACAAATTCTCGGGCACGTGTGTTAACAACTTAAGGACTACGAAGGTTAGTAAACAAATGGCCGCTTTACTTTCACATTGAGCGTGATCATGTGACTATGCAAGAAACGTTGAAATCTAAATACGTTAGCATCATGTCATTAATAATTGGCATAATAAGATACAAGTCTTTTCGACACCCATTTGTAAGCGATAAATTAACAATTACGTTAAAACTTTGGAACTATTTCCTCTCTTTGTGCTGGCAACCTAACGGCATAACTGTATCCGCGCTAACCGCTGTTTGTAATGTTATATGCATGTAGCTAACGGCTAGGGTGTTTTTTCAAAGGTTGATTTTCAAAAGTTTCTTCCAGTCGTGAACCGACTATAGATCTGACAAATCATCCCTAATGCTAATATCCTCACCAGTGTTTTATGATGAGTCATCCGCATCAGGGAGAGAGATAGTGTGCATAGACTTTCTGGCGACTCTCTTTGTCGTTGTCTGTTTCTTAGTAGACCTAGGTATAGGTGTAGTTCTATGTATACACTTTCTTCTTAATATCTTCCCAGATTTTTTATATTCTAAGGATTCTTCTAGTTGTTTCTTGTAAGGCGAAGACGTCAAGACAGCTGCTGTGCCAGGTTTTCTACCTCGCGTGCCCTTTCTTTTTGCAAGTTTGGGAATTGGAGAAATATTCCATGGGGCTACAGAAGCCATTTGCGAACAAGCTGAAGAGTTTAATGGACCAGCAGCCATCGGTGAAGCAGATGAAGAGTTTAATGGACTAGCAGCCATCGGCGAATATTTGCTGGTAAACCAGCAGAACTGTTGGAAGGATCAGTAGACATACACCTAGCCCTGGAAAAGTGGGCAATGTCAAGATCAGAAGTAGCCCTAGTAACGGAAATAGAAGATGTGTCTGCGTCGTCTGATGCCAGTAATTCATTATCAGGAAATATGTTGTGAGTTACTGGATATATACCAGTGTCTCTGAATCCATTTACTTTGATTTCACCTGTTTGTCTTTGAGGTAAGCTTTGCGAAATGACTCAGCTTTGTCCAAAATTTATAAGAGAGCGGGTGTTTGATAGTATCCACAGCCGCACTTCTTCACTGTAATGTTGTTTAAGAGGATTCATGAATGACTTGTCCAGTGGTTGCAGCTTGTGTGACGAATGAGGCGGAAAAGACACAACGCTAACATTATTTGTTATAGACTTATTGAGGACACCTAGGATTCTGAAATCGCTTTAGTGGCCCTCAAGGATAAGCGAAACAGGTGATTCGGCAGTAGGCTCGACTTTTTCTAAGAAAGACTGAACCACTAGGTAAACAAATCGGTCTGTACCAAGCCAGACGGATGACTAACACCAATGGCCTCCGGAGGAGCTAATCTCATGAGGTGAGGATTAATATTCTTTCTAGGGAATACCATCATTGGAGGTACATAATCTCCGCCTGCACTCCTACATGTTACCACAGTTACGAGAGAGCCTCGCTCAGCTGAACTGATAAATGCTACTTGCCGTTTTCCTTGCAGTGCGAGAACCTGTGGGATTTTACTTTGGACAACAGTTAGACCTGTTTCGTCTACATTGTAGACCATGTCAGCGGGGTATATGTTGTGCTTATTCATTTCTGACTCTAAAATACAGAAAAACTGCTTTACATTTTCTCTGTTAAAACCCACAGTTCTGTGAATCGATGTTGCGGTTGGTTTACGGAATGATAGTATGTGCTTGTGTCGCTTTAAGAATAGCCTTAACCATCTCTTTCTGAGACAAAAGGATTACCAATGTTGTTCATTTTAGCAATATGGTAAGCCACATTTCGAACATATTCCCCTCGTTAGGGCAAAGAATTTACTCTCCATCAACAACAGATATTTCACGAGCTGCTTTTCACATTCCGCGGGTAGGACCGTTTTTCTACCGAAATTTGTTTGGCAGGCCAGCTTAGAAGAAACAGCTGTCCGGGCAAGCCTCAACAATGCAGTACGCAGAACGTCGAAAACCTTTGCAGCTTTTAAGTAGCCCATTTTATTTTTTCTCACCGGGAATATAGAAATTTCCATGTATGCTGCATCACACTGCTTTCTTTTCTCCTTCTCTTTTTTACGATTACCACGCGACATATATGCACAAAAAAATTGTGAACATGAGATTACAAATATGGAATAATATTCCATTTTTAAACCCTCCTAGCCTTCCATATTGGTCACATAGCCATTGTGAAATACTTGTCGTAACAAAGCAGTCTAACTGCACTTGTATAAAACAACCATTACACGTATAGCACGACTTATTCATGTACTATAAGCTCCATTATTGCGCACATCCTGTAATTTTCTAGACTTGGTTAAGCTATGTTTGTATGTGGCGGAGGAATATCCTGAAAGTAGAACTTTAGTGGAGCTTCAGAAAAGTTGGAAGTAACTGTGAATGGTCTATAGTTGTTCATTGGCCGTAGCTCCAATTTAACCCCTGACCAGGTAGCACATGATTTGGTCCTTATTTTCCTTGCAGGCTCGTTATTGGTCTAAAGTCGTCTGGGACGTGTGAACCAATAGAAGCAGAAACTAGAATGTGCTTGTGATCGAAATTTAACTTGTATTGAAATGAATTCGCAGAATTTCCTGGCCTCTAGTATTTCAGAATTTCCTGGCCTCTTTGACGATGTGCCCGAGTGACAGTGACGCCATTTGACCCCTGCAGCTCGAAACTGCTCCTGTGCATGCCTGCCGGGCACAGCAAATGAATGTGTATTGCTGTGTCATGATCGTATTACTGGGGGATTTTTCTTTGTGCTAACACGCAGTCCCTTGAAACCGACTTGAGTCCTTCTCAATGTTCCTGCAGTATGATGGTTATAGTCACTTGATTAACACTCATTATTTACACATGTTCAGTCTGTCAATTGCCATCATTCCACATGTCTTACACTCACACATCCAGTTCGATAGTCCCGCCCGCCAGTCTCTCTCTCCACTGCACCTATGCTCGCTCTCCGCAGACTTCACTCCAGCTGGTCACTTTCGTCGTCACTCGTCGCTCTGCTGGCTCGTCGTTTCGCTTTCTTCGCACTCCTGTCGCTTTAGGTCGCACAATCCTCCAAACTCTATCTCGGAGGCTCGTCGCGGCTTAAATAGTCTCGCTGGCCTGTTCTAGTAGGTTCCCCGCACCACGAGTCGCGCTGAAGAAGGTTTGGGAATTCGCCACAGCATTATTTAAAGTTAACTTCAGAAATTCAATCCGCTGAAGGTCAGTAGCGCGCGAGTTGCGATAAGCTTATCGCGACGGCTTGCCTTTGTGAATCGCCGCCCGCTTCTCATATTACGTACGACTGACATTCCTTCGCTCTCGCGGGCAGAACGGGGCAAACGGAAGCGACGAAGAATAGCCACATGTAACAATATATTTAAATTAAAATTATTTTAAACTTCGTTAAACTGTTGAACTTCAGGTAAAACTAAATTCCTTAAATTTGCATTTAGCTGTCATGAAATTAGCACCGACATTGATTTGTGCAACGCAGTTCAGTGTGCTTGTAGATAATGTTTACTAGTTTGCGAAGAAAAAGTGTAGGCCTATGTAGGTATAGAGTCATTATTACAGGGTTTTAGGTGCACACTAAATCTGTAGTGCACATGTTTTGTTCCTGTCGTTAATAAACCAATCAAACATTAATTCTCTACACTGCAGGTCTTGCAACGAACAATTACCTTAATTCGGCAACTTTGCTGATGAATAGTCACAATGATATCTTTGTGCTAAGTTATTTTTTTTTTCTTTTAAGGCACCGTTAAATTGTTTTGCGAAGATCAAAGGTTAAGAGTTATGCGTCTTTACAGGTTTAAAAAATTCGAATTGCGTTCTTGAAATTTTCCAGAACCTTGAAGATAGCACGCCAAGGTTTCACGTTCCGACGATGTGAAAATCAGCCACAAATATTGATAAATATCACGTGTCGGGGTTCCTGACAATTATTTATCAGATATGACTGCAGATAGTTCCCAGCGATAATATTGTCCTTATCAGCATACATCAAGAAGAGATTATCACGTATCTTAAAATACGGTCGCCCGTGACTTCAGCGTAATGTGAAGTGCGTATTGTTATCGTGGCTGTTATCGCCGCGTCACTTTCGCATTAACAGTGACTGCGGTGCAGAGGCGTGGAGAATCTCGTGCAAGTAATTTCACGCTAGCCTTCAAAAACATTTGTTTAGCTCTGCCCCAATGAAGTCGTGAAATGCGTTAAACCTGCGGGTATAAGTAGAGTCCGGCGGGGTAAAAACTGCATAAAATTTTTTAATTTATTTTATTAAAATTAATGTTATACTTAACTGAAAAATACAACTTTAAGTAGCATTATATGTATGGGTATTGATTTACTTTTTACGTAATGTACCTATTTGATTCAGACCAAGAAAACCATTCTGTTGTCCAATTTTCATTCCCCGCATGAAACTTTTCTGTAGAGTGTACTTTGTTTCCAAATTGTAACTGTCATGGTTTGTTTTTAAATAAATTTAAAATAAACTCCTCTTTTCCTTATAAAATAACTAAGTAGTTCATATCCTCTTTTTGGTGTGTATTACGTCTTATGACATGGTGTAAAAAAATGGCGTATATCTTGGTGAATTGTCAAATGTGCTTAACTATGTCAGTTTATGTTTTTAATTTTAGTTTTCCCTCTCTTGGTATGTTTTTTTTTTTGTGTCTACGTTGTACGTCTCGGACAGTATTCAATCTTTACTACGTCGCACGCTAATACCGTAGAAGGAACGAAGCTGTAATGCATGTTCTCCGAGTCTTTGGAGTAGTTTCCTAGCCAGACACGAGATTGGTCCGGAATCTCTCACCTTTCCCTCGTAATCGTAGCGTCGTTGTGCTCCAGGTAGCACTGCCGTTGCACGTGTTCCGGATTTTCTTCGTTTTGTGTGTAAAGAAATTAGATAATAGCAGTTTTCGTAAAACAAATATATATATATTTTTTAAAGCACCCTTTTGGTATTTCGTGTTTTACTTGAATACGTTTGCGTTAGCGGATAATATTTTCTTTGTGATACGGGATTTAAATGAAACTAACGAATTGGAAACTTGGTTTTTTATGGCATACGTCAACAGATATAGAAGAGATTATTCGCATGGAACCAGAATTTTCGCCCCCTCTCAGAAACACCACCAGACTCCACGGGACCCCACCCGCTCCTAGCGCATGCGCGGCGCCAACTCAAGGTCACACCCGCATCATAGTCGTGTACTCGATGGAACGAGATCACGTTTATTTCAATCGTGTTATTAATCTCGGAGTTACAGTGTCGGGATGGATCACTGTGCAAATGTTACGTCACTGTTCCGTCTTGGTAAGGCTGTTTCACGGCAATGTGAGCACTTTCGAAATCAACCCTTAGCTGCATATATTTTAACGGCATGCGCCCAGTAAAGTTGGTAACGACGGAGGGGAAAGTAGTTCATTGCCTTAACGTTGAATTAAAAGTATTAGGTAAACATATGTGAATACTGAAATTATTTATTTTTCTTTCGGGATTTTTTAATGCATGTAAGTGTAAGAATTGACGAATTTGTAAAACATTTACTTTTTTTAATAATTTCACTGTCTTCACTTGGCCGACGCATGGATACAGTGATCCGGCTAATTGGCAATGTTGTAGGCTACATGTGGCTTTCGAAAGTGCTCAATTTACCGTGAACAGCCTTTACCCCAAATGTCGTTCTGATTTAAAAAAAAACGGATTCGCGTAAAATTTTTTATAAAAATATACTGGCGTAAATATTTCCGCGAACTTCCAACGCCGTGCGCCGTCCACGGCTGGAGCGACGTGCGTACGAGCATCGTTGTTGCTGGTCGAGCAGCGACGACCTTGCGGCCCGGCCTTCCGGCCGACAGGACGTCCGGAGAGCTGGCCGGCTAGGAGTGCCGGAGCGCATCTCCCTTGACCAGCCCTTCCCGTGCCCTCCCATCCCCCCACCACCCTTAACCTATGCTACTCACGCACTAACCACAGACTAAACACGAGGAATAAACTGTTCGCGGTTAATACAGCACTTTCGAAAACAGCCTTCGCACGATGTCACTGCCCCTGCCTCCATATATTTCAACGGGCACACTGGCGGCATGCGCCCGGTAAAGTTTGTAACGACGGAGGGAAAGTAGTCCCATGTCATAACTTTGAATTAAAAGTGCTATTTAAACATTTGTAAATAATAAACTTATTTTTTCACTTTCTATTATTTTAGCATACAACTATAAGAATTAGTAAGATGTATACTTTTTAAAAAATAATTATAGTTTCACTTAACCTATGCGTGAACAAAGTGATCAGGCCGGTGGTAATGTTAATTTTAACATTTGGCGGAATAATACACAAATGGGCATAGAGTAATTTACCGTGAACAGCCTACAGACCGATTTTCGTCTTCTGCGCATGTCCACAACATTGGCTCGCCCATCCCCAAAACAACTATCAAAGTCACATGGTCAACAGCAATAAACGTGTTCGTTTACATTCGAATTTTCAGAAGATACTCTCTAGTTGCATTGCAACTATTTAGTTATTTATTAATTTTATGTATCTCTTCATTTATCCCTAAAATAGTATGTGCCCAGGGATGTAGAGTTCGTCAATATAATATTAAATGGTTTAGTATTACTTCTGCTTAGATTTTTAAGGTCAGTTGGTAATTTATTAATATATTTAATTCCAGCTAAGTGCACACCATTCTGCACAATTTTTAGATGGTTTGTTGGCCGATGTAAATCGTCTTTTCTTCTAGTATTATATTAGTATATCATATAATGTTTTAGCAAAATTTCTCTGTTATTCTTAACAATAAACATAACTAGTGAAAAAATATATTGACCTGTAAATATTAATATGCCTAACTTTTTAAACAAAGGACAATATGAATCACTTTTTTCTGCCTTATTAATGTTTCTGGTTGCTCTTTTTTTGGAGCCGAAATATTTGTAGCCTTTGAGAAGACTGTGGCCATTGTACGATTCCATATGACATTACCGCATGAAAGTATGCGAAGTATATTTGCTTTAGAGCAGAAGTGTTTAAAAAATATGATAAATAATATAATGCAAAACATGCTGCTGTTTATTTTGGAATTATTTTATAAATATGAGTCTTCCCGTTTAAACGATTATTAATCTGTAAACCAAAAAATGTTGTTGACTGACTATGTTTCAAGTTATGATTTCTATAACTGATTGAATGATCATAACCCTGTTACATTTTAGTCAGAAATTTTACCAAGACTGTTTTATCCAAATGTAATGTAAGAATGTTAGCCATAAACCAGTTATTTAATTGTTCAAAAACTACATTTTGTGTTGACTTGTGGGCTAAAGGATTGTCTTCTTTACATGTTACAGTAGTATCATCCGCAAATAGAATAATACTGGATTTACTATATACAACAGCAGTCAGGTCATTAATGTATATCACAAATAACATAGGTCCTGAGGTAGATCCCTGAGGAACACGACGTCTTATTAACCCCTTTTTTGTATAGAAAAACTTACATTTATGCCATCAGGATTCGTGATTGCAACTTGTTGATATCGATGTGTAAGGTATGATGAAAACCATGACAGTGCTATCTATTCCTCTGACACCATAGAATTCTAATTTGGCTAGTAAGGTTTCGTGATTTACACAATCAAATGCTTTTGATAACTCACAGAACAAACCAGCTACTGTATCTTTATTATCAAAATACATTAAAACAGACTTGGACAAATTAAACAGAGCTTCATTCACAGATTTTCTAGCTCTGAATTCGAACTGTGAATTGGTCAAAATGTTATTACTTTCAAAATAGTAATACAGTACATTATACATAAGTTTTTATTGCAAATATTGAAATGAGTGAGATCGTTTGATAGTTAGCTGGTGAAGTTTTATCACCCTTTTTAAACAGTGCTTTCACAATCGTAAATCTAAGTCGTTCTGGAAATATTCCGGTATGAAATGAGGTATTGATAATGTGGCATAAGGGAACACAAATCAAATCAATACACTTTTTAAGTATATAAATATCCCAAAACACTTACAAACAGTGCTCTGACCTCAAATCCTACCCACGTTATCTTTGAAGGTGCTATTGGCAAAAAATCAGTCCAATATTGGAACACGGAGAATGGACACTGCGTAGCTACGATGAGCACTCTACCTCGTTTTTCCTCTGCGGCACTAACATCAATTTCGCTCGACCAAAGATATTGTCAAAAGTCCTGATAAAGGCTGTAAAATAAGCATTTTTGAAATCAACCATTGAAAAATACTGCCCATAGAAACAATAGACTAAAGATGAGGTAGACCGCCTATTCGTCTTCTGCGCATGTTCCCAACATTGACCTACCCCAAAGAAACACAACTGTCGAAGTCACATGATCAACACTGATGAACGTGTTTGTTTATATTTCAAAAGACAAGCACTTTTAAGTGAATAAAATACTTTCACCAATTTGAATTTAATCTAACTGCATCACAAATTAGTTAGAGGCAGTATACAAACATCTAAAAGCACTGTCTTGTTTACTATATAAACAGTGTTCTAACCTCAAATTCCATTCCACGCCGTTTTTGCTTTTCGCATTGGCAGAGAAGCAGTTCAGTTTTGGGACACGGAGATTGGTTGTGCGCAGCCAGCGAGATCGGTCTACCTCGTCTTTAGTCTATGACAAAAACACGTATACTACAGTCGCAGGCTCCCAGTTAAGTTGGTAGTGAATTAACAAAAATAGATCTAAGATCTCTCGTTGTGTTGAGAGCGTTATGTAAATTTGTGGTCACTGAAGTCTAAGGTCATTTGTTTTATGCACTAACTTGTATTTGTACGTAATTTTTAATGTCCAGAATTTATGTATCGTATCATAGCTGGTTTTTACGACATGAATATTTATGTAATACTGAAAAAAAACTTTGAATAATTCTTGTAATGGGGATTAAGTTCTTGAATAAACTATATTTCGGACATGCGTCATTAGAAATGTGTTGTACGTAGCACGACACCCAAAAAAAATTTAAAAAATAAAACAAAAACGAGGCAAGGGTAATTGCTGTCAACAAATTGTCGTATGTCGCAAAAAAAAAAAAACAGAATGTATGATGATAAAATAAACATTAAGGAAGGTTATTTGTTAACAGACAACAAAGTTAGGCAATTGTGGTACGTGAAATAATAGTTTATTCAGTGAAATGAGGACTTATAAATTTATTTCGCGTCGAGTCTGCGAAATAACTTATCTCAAAATATTGAACTTTAATTTCCTTTTTTTGTTGTTCGGAATATATTCTTACCTGATCATCGTTTACAGAAGACTCAGCGTATCCTAGACAAATGAGGAAATGGATCTTCACCCACATTCAGAAGTCAACCATAAAAAAAAACTGCAGAGGTGAGCATTATGTTGCCTAAACTGTTCTACGCTCATGCTGAAACTCCATTAGCGGTTCTTGAACTGTCAGGTCTTAAACTGGTACTTGCTAACAAACGTTATGTATCGAGGGCTAGGACGCATTACACTAATTCGAATCTGCCACTGGAGAAATCGCCTCTGAACGGGCAATGTGCTCTCACTGCGTGCAAACAATGGACACCATCTGGAGATGTCAGTGGCACGGACATCAATTTACTCGTGATCTTGTCCACAGATAAGAGAAACCACAGGAAGGAACTTAAGAGTTGCGCGCTGTTTCTATCTTAGTAAGGGGTGTAACTATACGTGTCATTCAATTTAGTACTTATAACGCGAGGTTAGAATGGAAAGTTTGGATGGAATGTCGATTCCTGCCTCGATATGTAAAGACAGTCTTTATTTTTTTCTCATCACCAGACTTCGCTAAATCCATCTATACGTAAGTCAATGTTTATAAATGTATATACGTACGTATTTATGTATGTATGTATGCAATGCATGTATTTATGTATGTAGACCTGTCTACGTTTGTATGTATGTTTGCTTGTTTTCTATACATTTCTACTTAGTTTGACGTATGTAGACCAAATTTTGCGGGCATACCCTTCAGCCCCCAATTAAAAATAGCCTACTGTGTAGGTCAAAATGGGTTCTGGGTACCCGTTGAGCCTCAACCCCCAAAACCTCAATTCTTCACCATTCAACAGATCTGAACCAAATTTGGCAGGGATGGCCTTGAGTAAACAACTTAAAATACTGTGATGGCCAAAATTGACTCCGGCCCCTCGTTGGTCAAATATTCCATCCTGTACAACACTCTTACACTTCATTACGTTTTGCGTAAAAGTAGTAACAGCACTATATTTATTAATCACGTGATGGGCAGGCCAGAGTTCACGAACGCTTGCTGATCTAAGCTTCTTCGACATCTCTACCGCCAGTGAAATGTTTACTTTTCACGCCCACTTGTTGTGAGCATCGTCAGCAGTATCGTTAACGAGCCAAATATAGGCTGTAATGATCTCCGGTTGCGTTTTGTGATGGTAGCTGCCTCTGTGACGGTCTTCAGGAGAGAATGAGGGCCAGATGACGTTCCTTAGAAAGAAAAGCATCAAGAACACACACGAAGGTCAAGCAACTATCTGAAGGCAAATAACCTTTTGCGTTTCAGGAAGTAGAGTGGCAAGCCTCAATTTGATTAAGAAAGAAAGTTCACACAATTTCATGGAATACAAATAACACGTGAGTTATACGCAGGAAAATTGTTTTTAAGATTTGCAAAATAAAAATGGAAACTAGTTCTCATTAGGGCCTAACTATTTTTAGGAACACTAAGACCAAAATTTTGTAATCACAACAAACATTTACGTTAGTTGTGACGTTTCAAAACGTTAATTTTCTTAACTTACGTAGTATTTGCACAACTTGACCTGTGCAGTCACAAAAATATTACTGGTAATATAAAACTGCAGACTTTCAAACCAGCCAAAATAGACTTTATGGTATCGTAAGTCGCAAGTGATCTGAAGAGTGAAGATGTTTGGGCGGCTCTTAACAACGAGGTCTTGAGAAGCCGATGAATGTGAGGCGAGGTGAGTATGGAGCAACGCCGGAATGAAAGGGCAAAAATCCGGGAGCGACCCCGCCGGAAATCGAACCCGGTTCGCCTAGGTGGAAGGCTAGTAGTATAACCACTACACCACCGTGGCCCATTTTTTTCGGTAGTGATACAATGGCTGCTCCTATGAATTGTACAAATGTGCCAGGTTTACAAAAATATTTTATAGATTCGCAAAAGTTTCTCTATATTTTTTAATCGTCTCCCTCCATATTATTGCTTTTTTTATATACTGTGTGTATGACAAAAACCACTTTCACAGCCCATTATTATTACAAGACACAAGTTTCAAGCAAAATGGTTTACTCATGAACGATTGCTTGTGTCAGGAGCATAATTGAAACTCGTCTAATATCCATGCTTCCTAGGTACCGTTCATTTGAATATTCGTTTGGAATGACATTTTAATTTATGCATTATAACATTACGGTCTATTTGTCTATATCAAAAAATATATTCAAGCCTGTTTGGTATCAACCAAAATTGCCTTTCCCAAGTACACAATTAAAAAAAAATTGCACAACGCACCACCTGTAATTAGTTCTACACGAATGGTGAAGGATATTCGTTGGGATAATCAGTGCATTACAAAAATACATCCGTAAAATTTTGTGTGGTATTCTGTACAGTGTGAATTTTCCCCATACTTTTTCGTGGGACGTGAGCAACATAGTAACACAGAAATACAGACGGTTCAAAACTTTTTTGAGGCGTGTATAATTTTTTTTATGGGCGCCTCGAGTAATTGGCGGGGGAAACCATGTGAAAATGTATTAGCCTGTTATTGTTCAGTGCATATAATATTTTAAACAATATAAAGCCTGAGTATTTCTTACCTTTGCTTACTGGGATCATGGTGAATACTTAGATGCAGTTAGTATGCTCGGGTAATGATGCCAACTGAATTTTTAGAAATTCGCTGAACAAGTCATTTTGAAGAATATTATTTCATACGTTTATGTTGGTAACAATCTTTTCTCAGACAATTTTTTGCGCCGCACTTGAAACCACAATTTCAGGGCGTTAAAATCAATCTCTTAAAAATTCATAACAGTTACTACATTATTGCTTATAAAATTTTTTAGATATTGTCATTGCTTTTTCGTATTTTCCCCACTTTACCTTCCAAATACGTGTGTGATGCAACGTATGTATTTGTTTATAATACATTCTTAATTTAAAAAAAATTATTTTATAGGTAGTTCGTAAAATGTGTAGTTTTTAAATTTGTTAATTTTGAACATTTTTAAAAGAATACTTTCTGGTGATGACCATAACGGAATGTTATGTAGTCCTACGGTGGTTTAGTTATTTTAATATAAGTTATTTTATTAGGTAAAGGGAATGTGATTATAATTCTTCAAAAGAGGCCGGAATAAAAATATAATTTTCCCAGTTATTTATATTGACTCCGCGAGTTAAGAATAACAATTTTCTCAAATGTTAGTATGGGCTGTCATCGATTGTTCCGACTTCTTTCCGTGTTTTGCTTGCAAATAAGACACTGCTACCCGTGTTTCTAAGAACATCTGTCATCGTGTACGCCTATTTGCACAGCATCTCTAAGTACTGTCGCAATTACGCTCAAGGTTACCGTCGCATGAGTATTAAGTTGTCGTCGTTTTAGTTCCTAGTTTGTCCTGCTTTCAAACAGGATATTATCTTATTTACCCTTCTCCATTGCCGTTTATAGCTTTTCCTTCAATTGCGTGTAATTTCAAATTATTCCTTGTTTTGGACACTTTTAATTACGCAGAAAAAGAAACATATATCAGTGGCTTTCTTGAGTTGAAGATACGACTTCTGCGTCATACGAAACAACAAAATTTTGAGTAATATTTTCAGTATGTTTATGTTATAACGCACCAGAATCTTTTGATGTCGTCTTAAAATCTTAAAAATATAGTAATTATCTTGCATACAATGCCGTAGAGCAATTCTTACGGGTAGGCTGTAACTACTAAATCCACTTCTCGTAAATATAAATTTTTTCCTCAAGGAATAGTTAGATGTGGTGAAATAACAAGCTTATTATGTGTGCCATGAAATATGCTAAGCCTTGGCATCATTAAAACTGTTAGTAATACAATTAATTGTACAGAGTCAATTCTCTGGGTCTGCCGATGCAAAATAGGATAATCGCGTATTCGAGTTTATCGACACCAATCAAGCGGACACCAATCAAACGAAAGTACAAGTAGCACGTGAGGTCTGACGTAAGCTTTCTAAGTTGTGAGATTTCCTTTTCAGGAACTACATTTGGCACAGACTTTGTCGCAACCTTAATTCCTTTAGGATTTATTTTTCTGCCTTGACAGTACATTGCCACTGCATTGACTGACGAATTCCTGCATAAAGGGATGTAAAGATCCTAAAATAATACTTTAGGCTATTGCTGTGTTGCTGCAGAGAACTAATCGTCGAAAGATTTCTTTATTATCTTACGCAACTGCCTTCATCATCACTAGAGGCGCCTGAATTTCGCGAAAAGAATTCCACGTACGCCATATTCTACTATGCTACGTGCACACTTGCAGCTTGGTTATTTGGCTGCGTATCATCGTGATGCTTGACAGGGCCAATGAGAATTAGTTTGCTACGGTCATGAACGTCAGATTTTCGGACAGGCGCGTAAGATGCGTAGCAAATAAAAATGTCCAATTGCGAAAAAGGATCCAGGCTAAAATGTTTTTAAAATACAAATGGGTGCAAACCCTTTTAGCAAAATTTGGATGTCCGTCATCACTCGCATTTGTTTTTTTTTTTTAAGAAACAGGCCCAGTTATTATTATGCTTTAAAAATTCAGAATACTGTGAATTCCAACACGCCCACCAGCCGATACAGTAACTGCTTCAAGAATTACACCCCAGCAGGTATCAAATGATATTTAGTGACAGGGGTATACCGTGAAAATTATGTATCAAAAATGCTCTAGCATCTTGCGTCGTTTATAATTGGTTAACACGTATATCCACACTGCTTAGTAGTTTGAAAACGAACCGAAGACGTCTAATACTAAGGTAGCAGGATTCCCATTAGCCTAGTCAAACGGTCAACGTATGTACAGCACCGAGCAAGTACCAGCTTGCTTTGCAACACTCCACCACACGCCAATGATAATGACGTTCCTTATTTAATGTACGGTATCCGCAATTATGAGATCCAGTGCACTTGTATTTTACTGCTTGAGCTCGGTCAAAGTAGACGAGGCGAGCAAATCGTTTGCATAATCCCGCGGCAAGATGTATGACGTAAGTGTTTACTGTCTCAGTAGCCATCTGTATCGCATGACATTGTCAGCGAGTGTTGCAGTTGTGTGAGAAGCGATGTAGTATTCATTGTTATGGTGTTAGGTAATGGTGTTTTTGGCAGAAATGGAGGTCGTAAGCCTCCTCCGTTGAAAATTATACAGACTCGTGTTCTTTCTGGATGATGGCGTGCAGATTCTCGGTTAGCAAACAAAATGTCTGTTCGCTTTACCGACTGCGTGCGCTTTACCACAACATTAATTTTCCGGAAGGTCGTTGCTTCCTCTTCTTCGTCTAGGGTAGCATGCTATATTTTGAAGCATAGATAAAAATGTAATGTAATTAGTGCAACATTATTTATCAATTGTTACTTGTCGTTTCATAATTAGCCTACCAGATAACCCGTGGATAAAATTTGACGATTATTTTTAAATGTTAATACACCATAATAAGAAATAATCAGTTATGTCATTGAAAATAGAGTTATGGCACATAAATGGGAAAGTTAACATGGCGGATGAGACCAAACATGAATCAGATTTCTGTGCCTGGGAAAAAAATTTTTGCCTGCGTTAAAACCTTTACTGGTCTAGGCACTGACCTCGACTGTTTGTATATATGTGTATATACATTGATAATTCTAATCGTGCACAGTTTTAATGATTTGAGTAGAATCTACTAACTAGTTTTTTGAGAAACTATTTAACTTCTGAAAATATATTTGTTAAATGTGAAAATGACTGCAACCCGTGTATCGATGGGGTGAATTTAGGCACCAAGTTGTAAGCGGCGTAGGGTGGTCATTTTGCAAAGGAAACGGTGTTTGATACCAACGAAATACTTTGAGCACGTGACATGGGTCCGCCTGTACGTGCCTGTCGGGCGTAACCAGAACATGTATATTGCGCGGCGTCCGAGGTCGTATTGCTGGCGAATTCTTTCTTCTTTACTCGTACGCTACCAGAAGGAGAGTGTCTTAGCGCGCCACATCTGACAGTCAATTGGCCCCGACAGACAACACAAAGCTGCGTACAGTTGTAGCCGAGCACTGCTTCCTTAGCGACACGCAACGTTCTTCGCCACTGCAAAGAAGCTTGTGGACGCACATGGAGCATAGCCGTTGCCTCATTCACCGTACCGCGAAACCACAGAGTACTTGAGAATACAGAGATGGAACAGCCGTTCAAACCACCAACTGTAGCCGCACGCGCCAGCAAAATGGCGTCATTGACCATCAGCACGTCGGAACGCCGTTCGCCCGATCCACGCCTGCCAACCTACTTGCGAGGCGGCAGCTCAACCAATAGGAAGAGACCTGAAAAATTCGCGGATTCATTTTAGGACTAGCTAGAATTCAAAACGTGCCCGTTTATATAACTTTAGCCGTTGGTCCACACGGCGTTTGACACCTCCTGAAGAACGGTGTCCAGTTGCCGCCTTCCATTGCGGCAGCAGACAATCAATGTGCAGTTGATATCGGCATATGTGTACGTACGACTGTAGAGTCTAGCATGCAGGTAATTGAACTCGCGAAATGTTTCAGGTCTCTGCCAATAGGAAACTTTTCGCAACGCGCAGCAGCCAATCAGACACATGGTTCGTTCATAGAACCTCAAGTAGCTAATAAGAGAGGAGATGAGCGAGAAATGGCCGACACGAACAATGTTTTCTGTTATTCGTTACATAACGTGGCAGGCCGTAATCTGCTCTGCCACGCCTCCACCCCTCGCGCTCTCTCTGATTCCAGGAATCGTCAGCTCCTTGTAACGTTATCCAGCTCGCAGATCTGGCGTGCTGGAGAATAACAGGTCCAGGCGGGCGGGGTGCTCCAGTAGCAACTGGCGATGGCATTGCCAACCTGCAACAACAATCATAATAATTAAAATTATGACACTAGAAATTGTAGTTAATATGTTCGTGTGTGTTGCAAAAAAAAAAGTGAGAGACACTTTGGAAATCCTGCCAACTATTAATACTAGAAAACATTATTTCAAAATAATTCTTTGCTCAGACACGTTCATTAAAAATATTTTCTTGCTCCGTTCGGCAATCCCACGGCATTTGAACTAACCGCACATAAATTAACTACACTTATTCATTATTGCTCATAATGATTGTATAAAGTCTTGTATGACATTTATATTTCTTACTTGTATTATTTTTCAGTATGGTTTTTAAATTAGTTTTGTGCTCATTTATGTATCATACAATCTTAAGCGGTACAGGGGTGTTTATACAAATGATTTCTGTTAATTTATAGCGAGCTATTCTGCTCAAGTCGGTGATTTATTGTGTGTTTTAGTGATTCGCCTGTCGGTAAGAGTGAATTATTTGAATTTTAGTAATTCTTGTAACTGATTAAACCCACTGATCTAAGTTTGCAGTGTAACTGTACGAGCGTGACACATCGGCGATCACTGACGTTAAGCAAGATCAGCGGGAAAGTGGTTATCACAGCTCGTATATGGCGTCACACTCATACGATACTTGAAATGTAAGGTTTAGTAAGTGGTCCAAAGTACGATCTTAGGAGGACAGGTCTGGAATAGCGTAAATAGCTGAGGCCCCCAATTACCTTATAAGTTAAGCAAATTTTCGCACTGTGAGCATATCAGACTACTTTATTTATTGCGTTATTTAAGATATTCATGCCCACCTCTAATGGAGATGGAAAAGCATAAACAAAAAAAAAAATTCTTGTTAGTGTTGGCTCACAAAATCTTGTGCCTTTTGGTTGAAAATTTTTATTAATATTAAAGTAAGACATGCTATAATTTTAATGGCGTAATCCGCACGTAATAGTTTTTTTATCACGAAATTATTTTAGCACAACCGACTGTCGGAAAAGTTACCACACAGTTTAGTAAGGTAATAGCCGCTATTAACTATTTTTGCAAGTTTTCGCTTTGATAATGTTTACTAAATTATTTTTAAGTTCAATTAATTAACATTCGTGAAATAAAACAAATTTTGAAAGTCTGATTGATGAAATGCGTGCAGCTTTCTATGCCAGGAGAATAAAAACAATGCTTTGAAAACCTTTTTGCTAATATTATTTTTATAACACCGCAAGTAAGTTACAGCTAATTTTACAACGCTTTACTCTGAAAAGTGTAAAACTACAATTTAATTTTAACAATAGAAATACTGTAGACTTTATATTTCTTATAAACATTTAGGTACATCAATGATTTTGTATGTTTCATAAAACAGTGTGTTGTAACCATGAAATATTTTACTTGTAACTTAGTGATACAAGAATAATGTTTTTAAATTATTTGCAAAACGTTCAAAACTCTTTTAATGTGTGTGAGGATTTCGTCTAGCGGCAGTTCAGAATGTGAAGATCTTACAACAGAAGACTTTCCTTTTTTTTTTCTACAGAGCTAATAATTAAATAATCTTAATCTGGACGTGTATATCTCCTTCATTTTCCGCTTTACTAGATTCTAAAGCAAACTGCCAAAACCGAGTACTTTTAAATGCATCGTGTTTTCTTTCTGGCTATTATTTTTTCTATTTCACTACTGTAATTCGTTTGGATTATGTAAGTTACACGTCTCATTATCTTAGGGAGGTCTCACCTCTACCGTGATAGCCACGTGGACAGCACAATGGCAGTTAATCAACTTTTATACCAGATAGTGTTTATTGTCGATAGTTTATTGCTCTATCCTTGAAAGTCATATTTCTTATCACTCTCAACCATCTAGCTTTACGAGCATAGATTATACAAGTGCATCAACCGATTGATCATATATGCGAAGTCCTACGTGAATAGGCCTATCGCGTAATAAGCATCCGTTCATGTATAATTCGATAAAACTGCTGGTTCACGGTTAATTGCGCTTTTTTTTAATTAGCATTCAAAAAAACTTATTTGCTCCTAAATACGCTTTTTAACGGATACACTGACTGGCATGCACCCAGTAAGGTTGGCAGCGATGCAGGGAAAGTAGTTCCATGTCCTTACGCCGTATAATATTGCGTTTGAATTTGTGGTCACTGGATTTATTTAATTTAGTGCCCGTTTATTTTATACAGGCAAGAGTAAGAATTGGTGAATTAGTAACATATTTACGCCTTTAACAATTTCTTCGTTACTCTTGATCGAAGCATGTCTACGACGATGTTAATTTTACATTTGGCGGAAGGTTACGAAATGTGCAGAAAAGTAGATCTTAAAGCAGGGCTTTCAAAAGAGCTCGATTAACTGTGAAAATTCTATAAAAGAATAAGAATAAGGTTTGAAGTCTAACTTTGAAAAAATAAATCCCTTTCCGTGGCTGCATTGTGAGTGAGTGAGCGAGCGAGTGGAGAAATTTGGGAAGCTCTTAACATCGAGATCTTGAGAGCCGATGAGGGTGAAGTGAGTTGAGTATGGAGCAGCTCCGGAAACGGGAGATCCCCGAGTAAACACCCCCGTCAACCAGCGGCATCGCCCGGCACGATTCCCACATGCAAAAATCCGGAGGCGACCCCGCTAGGAATCAAACCTGGTTCGCCGTAGTGGGAGGCGAGTATTCTAACTACCACACCACCGCGGCCCAATGACGTCATTATATTTTATGTAAACACTGAATGGCATACTTACAGCAAAGTTGGAGTGAATTATCAAAAGTTGTGGTTCAATGTTATAAGGTCTTAGTAAAGGTGTAAGATTCTAAATCGGTACCCAATGAAATTAATTTTTTTTTTTACGAGCAACTGGCGTACATAGTAGTAGAAACAACTGTTTCACAGTGTCGCTTGATGAGCACACGAATAATAGTTATTTCGTCCACGACAATTGTTACGTAAGGCGGAAGGATACATAATAGGTAGAAAGAACATATTAACGGAGCTTTTAAAAGTACTTAATAAGTCATGAACCAACCGTGCTAATTTTGTAGAACGACAGAGTCTGTAATTGAAACTTGTGCGTAAGAAATTTTGTCTGTTTGTTTCGGAAATGCCAGCGGCCTTCCACGAACGTTGTGCTGTCATGTCTAGAATTACGGGAATTGAATGTTCTGCTTTGCAACGTGTTTAAAGATTGTCATGACAATTAATCTTGTATTTTATGCGTTTTAAAAATGCATACACTTATTATGGATATTAAATGGCTAGGAACCTGAAAAATTGGCGTCGCACTAAACTTCGCAGTCTTGTATGTTTTTAATCTGACTTTATTTGTACCTTGGAAGCTGCCTAGGTGTGAAGTTATTTCTCTTCCGAGAGAACTGCACGTGATTCGCTTACTCCACTACGAAGAGTTCGTTCATTGGCGCAGACTTTCCCGGGGTGTGTCACGTAAATTGTGCTCCAATGACAACGAAGCGCAGACGTGCATTTGATTAAAGCATAACGTGTCGTCAAATAATAATGCGAATTTTGCATGTACGTAATAGTAGCATGAAACACAATCTGGTTGGTATTATTCCACAAGTTTTTCTGGTCGTTCGTATTTTTAATCACTGCGAAACGTCAAGTTCGTAGCAAAATATGTCTTACTGTACATATCCGTACTGTATTTAAATAATACTTTTGTCACTCTTGATGACCGAAATTTCGTGCTACCTGAACGTTGATTCCAAGCAAAACTGCCACTTTTTTTTTATAGTGATTGTTGAAGTTCATAGTGCTCGTTAATTATTTCTACGAAACTGTGGTAGTTAGTAACACGTGCGTCTTTGAGTTTTCATAACCCTGCTGGATGTAAACGATTAAAAATTAGCTTTAATAATTAATACTTTAGTGGTAAATTTTGAGCGTTTACGCACTCGAAAGAAAGGTACAAAAAAAGTTTTGTATCATCAGTGGAAAACAACCACCTCAACATAAAATGCATTTTAAGTGCCACGTAATTTACTTATCCTCTCCCGTTACTAGATATTTCTTGATATGCGATTGGTCGATGCCTCTAGCTGGTTACTTGTGCCTGCGATACTAAACATCATTTCACGTCTATGAGTCGTTGGTCAGTCAACTTGTCCAGCTTTGTGAAAATGGGTGCTATTACCACCCATGTCCATTAAAAATTCTTATTATAAATCTTGAAACACTAGTAACAAATGAATCTGTAAGCTTACAATTCAGTCGCTGACCTGATGAGGCAGAATATTTGGTAGCCGAGACGAAGAATATTAGGGAGAGTAGTGAAAAAAAATTAATTTATAAAATTAAATATTTGTTAGTGTGCTTTTTGTAAATCAGCGTATCTTAATATAAATTTTAATAAGCGGATATTCCGAGGCATGTTTAACTCTTGAAATATATTTTTTCCATCCAGGAATCCACTTAGCGTTAAATATGTTAATTATCACCTTTCCCTGTCTGCTTTATCCTCCTCTTTTGTGTTTTTCGAAACATATCACCAGCCCTACTCGCCACATCCGCCACCTTGCTTGCACAACACTGGTTGTTTCGTGCATTTTCACGCCGAAACAAAGCAAACAAAAATGTTTCTAAGCTTCAAGCAAATACACTCTTGCACGCGCACAGAGTATTCTAATGTTATTTGGCATAAAAGGACGCAACTAATAACTGAAATTAACCACGTTTGACTTTAAAAGTTACAAAATACCGTCAAAACTATTTTCTGCCGTAATCATACTGCAAAGCAACAAGCCAGCCAATGGCTTTGGCTTTGTCGTTGGCAGTGTTTATTTCTGCTGCCACCATGTAATGGTTTAAGTATAGCGGACTTCCATTCTTTGGGCGGCCTGGAACGACAGGTATGCCCTTGGGTAAGCAGCCGATTCCAATTAGCACCAGCCTCCTGCCGACTCTATGTACTTGAAGGCGGAAGCAATGTACAAATTATTTCCACCTATCTTCGACTAGAGCCCGGGATAGGAAATAAAGGAGAAAACTTACACCATTTATCTCCTTCCCTCCTCCATAATTCACTTCTCTTTTTTTCCTTGGGGGCCGCGGTGGCTGAGCGGTTAGACTGCTCGCCTCCCACCAAGGCGAACCTAGTTCAATCCCTGACCACCGGGTCACTCCCGGATTTTTGCAATTGGGAATCGTGCCGGATGATGCCGTGGTGGCTGAGCGGTTAGACTGCTCGCCTCCCACCAAGGTGAACTTGGTTCAATCCCTGGCCGGGTCACTCCCGGATTTTCACAAGTGGGAATCGTGCCGGACGATGCCGCTGGTCGGCGGGTTTTCTCGGGGATCTCCCGTTTCCCCGTCCTTGCATTTCGGCGCTGCTCCATTCTTATCTAATTTCCCCTCATAGACATTCAAGACCTCAAATCTCTCAACTCAACAAATTTTTCTTCCTTTTCACCCCATCAGAATTAGTGAACGAGCAATTTTTCTTGTTTTTTAGCTCCGCCACAAATGTTACTGGTCTCTTAGTGTGTGTGTGTGTGTGTGTGTGTGTGTTGTGTTAAGATGCAAACCCTAGATAGCATTCTGGTTTAAAGCTTGAGGTATAAACGTTTTGCAAGCTGTAGTGTTCTTGTGGGATCATTGCGTCCTCTATTAAGATAACGACGAGTGATAACAGAGTATTATAGTTAGCTAGCGCTTAGTGCCGTCTACCAGGACGTATTTTCTTTGTCCTAGATCAAGAGGCTAAGAAACGACCCAGGCCGAGATCCAAGCACGCGTACCGCATTCCTTGTCTTAGCTTTTTTTTTTTTGTTTAAGGCACAGAATTGTTGTGCAATTTTTTCGAAAGTTACTCGCCTCTATGAGACTCTCAGCGGCGACGCTGTTGTAAGGAGTGCTGCTGGTTCCTGCGCCACTTTAAATATTAACGCCCAGTTTAGTCACGTTCACTTACTATAATTTCACATCAGGAACGGAAATGCAAAACGGAAACTAGTCTTCTGGTGCGAAGTGTTTCATAAATATTATTACCACACAGACGTCACTCAGGAACATTGAGTAATTGTTTTAAAAGATGTCGTTTGCTGAAGTTCTGCTCGCCGTTTGGTGACTCTGCTTAGTTATTGCTTACTGTTAATTTGGTATCCTTCCGCGAGTGTAAATTAACATTGTCATGGGTTGCTCACAAGTATACCTTAGTCTATCATGGGATATTTCGAAATTGTTATAAATGTAAATATGATACTGTTATGCCAATCCTTACTGCAACGTCTATTATAATAAAAAATAATCTGACATCAGTGGCCAGTAGCTTTAAACATTGCACTTTCATTCAGTTTTAGTTCGTGGAACTACTTTTTTTTAGTTGGCTGCCTACGTTACTGCAGACACGACAGTCGATATTTACAATGAATTACACTTAGTGGTAGTGTGTGTCTCTCCCCCATCCCGCAGCTAGCTAAGCCCGGGGCCGTCGTTCTTATCTGCACTCGAACAGCACGTGTACATTCATTGGTAGCCATAAACGTTGTCACTTTTTTTTTTCCGGCAATGCCTTTCTTCGTGTTCAGTCTCCTCCTCTCGTTAACGTTATAAATTAATCGACTTTGTTGTTCCCCAGCGGGCCACTCTCCCCCTGTCGCCCGTCGTAAAGCTGTCGACGGGCGGATGGATTGTCCATAAACACGTTGATGCGAAACCACTTAGCGAGTACGTGCGCAAACACGTGGGTAATCAAGCGTGCAGGTATTTTGAAAAATAATAAAAAGGGCGCGGGTTGTTTACCGAAGAGGGAGTTGCCCTGGGGACGATCCTGCAGAAGGCTGCGCGCTGTCGAGATGGGGTCGCGAGACGAACGCGAGAGTGCAACCTTGGAGCACAGAGGTGAGAGTGACTTTTACACCGCCGAAGGAGCTGTCGGTCCTGCACTGGAAAAATAATCCGAGAAATGACAAAATAGTAGTTCTGAAATAATCGTGTTTCAGGTAGCAGCCATCAAAATGCTGTACTGGTATCGAGAGTCACTTTATTTGGGTTCCTATATTAACAGTCCATAAGTTTGAGTTGTTTGAGTTCAGAAATTTCGTTCGTGGGGCGCAGCCATAGTTTTTTTCTTATTATAGAGAAGCATGTGTCCTATCGGACTTTGTCTTATGTGGGGAAGGGGGGGATTAGCTTGATGTGCTCCGCTACTCTATAACAACCCTTCAACGAGTATCGATAACGCGTCTTTGCTGGCCATGATAGCTGGGCGAGGGGAGAGACAGCTGTTGGTTTGAGAACCACAACCAGCATAACTTAATATCCGAGCACCGGATCGGTAAACACGTGGTTGAAAGCCACCTGTGATCTGGAGGTCACAACGTGTACAGTCTCATATGCACAGCCGTGCGATGTAATACATTTTTGGAATTTTTTTCCCCCATACGATTTACATTAGTTATCGGGTAGCGCAAGGATATAATTTTGTACGCGAATAATATACTTTAAATATCATAATAGTAGATATATGAACGATCCAGACCTGTCGTGTGGGTTATTAACATGTAGTCCTTCTTTGTTTGTCGTTACGCTTCTTGGTAGATGTTGATGTATGCATATATGTACGTTGCTTAGAAAATATTGAAAAAAAATCCAGGAGCTTGACATAAACGACGGGGAATGGGGGAGTCACTAATTAAGAGTCTACACCAGCATTTTAATTTCTCTATAATAAAGTAGGAAACCTACCCGCTGGTGCAGGCGGTAGCCTAACCCGTGACCTTCAGAATGCGAACCACGCAAGCTATCACATTAACGTAAGCGCTCGGTGCCATAGGTAGTCAAAGTAATTAAAAGCGCCCACTTGTCAGTTCAAAATTCTCTGATATCACAGTCAGTGAGCAGTAATTCAGGAATCGCTCTGCTCTGCCACAGTACCGACTCTAAGCATCCATGCTCAAGGAAAGGCCTTGAAATTCGCCCTTATCTCTCTGCGCCTTGCACACACTTGAACGCGACCTTTTCACGCCGCATCACTCTCGCATCACAAAAAAAAAAAAAAAAAAAAAAATCTGAGGAAAATCACTTTCTTTGTGAAATGGGGGAACTCGTTGAAGGTCAGTAGTCAAGCTCTGTTCTACGAAAATATTTTAGCAAAAAAATTTAACTTCTAAAAAAATGCTAACGCGGGGAACATTACGATTATAGTCTGTTCACGACGAAGTTAGCACTTTAAAAGGCAGTTCTTAAAAGTTACTTTCAGCTGATTTGTATCCTTTTGACAATTGTTAATATAAAAAATTGACATGTTACTAATAAACAGAGTGTATATATTTTATAGCTCTCAGAAGTTAACGTCTGAGGCGACAATTAAATATAAATTTTTCGTTATCATGCCTATTGGGAGGGCCTTAAAAATTGCTCACTTTACTCTGAATAGCCTACAGCAGACTAGCCCACCGCTGCCGCCCGATTTTGTTCAGTTTTATTTTACCTTCCAGAGCAGAGAAGTACAGTCTGTGTAAGGGCGTTTGCCTTCCCAGCTGGTGGTCATTAGGGTCGCTTGGATTCCCTCGTGTGAGTTGATATTGTGATTGAACCATAGGCGCCGAAAACTGGAGGGTAGAGTGATCAGGGGTGGGAGTCACGCCCTTACTGTTCAGCCAGCACAAGTGTCGCCTCTCTGAGTTGTTAGGCAGTGTTAGTTCACTTCGTCAGTTTGTAATGAGTATTTGCTTGTCTCATTACTTAACAATATCGTATTTTATTTATAGGTAATTACGTAACTTATAAATCGTGCATAGTCGCACGCACAGACGGTGCACAGTAAAAAAAAAGCGCACGAGATAAGATTAAAACAAACGTGCGTATGATTACAGAAAGTCTGAGACATGTCTTATCCCCCCCCCCACCATTTATTTCCTTCTGGGAATAAATTGGCGCCTATGGATTGAACTATTGTTAATTTGTCCTTCCTTGGACGCTTTTCTGCCAATAATAAACAATTGGCTACAGAATTGACTCGTGTCATGTACAACGGTGCCAAGAAACGAAAAGACTTATCTCGCAGACAAAGCTATTGAAGACGAGATGGTGACTTGACTGTGTAGGGGACTTGTGAACGTTATCCTGTTTCCAAATGGAGTGGAGAGATTTGGGCCTTGAGAGCCGATGAGGGTGAAACGAGGTGGGTACGGAGCAGCGCCGGAATGCGAGGGCGGGGGAAACGGGAAATATCCGAAGAAAAAAAACCCCCACCGACCAGCGGCATCTTCCGGCACAATTCCCACATGCGAAACCCTGGGAGAGACCCCGCCGGGAATCGAACCCAGTTCGCCTAGGTGGGAGGCGAGTAGTCTGACCACTACACCCCCACACCGTATGAAGGAGATGGGAGAGATACGTAAAGGAAGGAGATGGGAGAGATACGTAAAGGAAGGATATGGGAGAGATACGTAAAGGAAGGATATGGGAGAGATACGTAAAGGAAGGATATGG
>NQII01006152.1:111313-138862 GCA_002778355.1 Clitarchus hookeri
GAGTAGTGTGACCACTACACCACCACACTGTAATCATACTTAATGATCGTTGCTGTGGTTTTAACCTCTGGTGTCAGCCGACGTGGTTTGTAGGTGTTATTTATGGAACTTGGTGCTGGAACCGTGCAGCATAGCGGAGCAGTCGTTCGTCCTGAGCGCTAGACACGCGCACTGGCGGGTGTAATGGTTTCAAGGTGTGCCGGTGACTTGCAGGAGGGCGCGCGCGGCGCTGAGCCTGGGCGTTCTGCTTTGCACACTGGTCGCGATCGGTTGAACCAGCAGCTGAGATGGAGCACGTACCTTCGCGACTCCCACGTTGTGCTGAGGAACACGAGAGCTGCTCAAAAGCTATGGTCCATTAACGGTCACTTCCAACTTTTCTGAAGCCCTGTTCAAGTTCTACTTCCAGGATATTCCTCCGCCTCATGCAAACAAAGTTTAACCGACTCAGTGTAATAATATTTTCAATAAAAACTATTTCTTACTAGGCATTACCAAAGTACATATAAAATACTTGTGATACATGACAAATGTAGGAAACAACCAAACACGTCATATATGTTTTTTTTTTTTTAAAGTTATATTCAAAAAGTGTTAAGAAACCGCGAATATAATATATGTTCTGGCCTCCGTGTGTGTGTGAAGTGAGATGGAGGTGGAGCAGCGACGGAATGCAATGGTGCCAACGGCAACGTCCGCCCATGTTTCCCACTTGCGAAAATCCACGTGTGACCCGGCTAGGAATCGAACCCAATTAGCCGTTGCTGTAAGCGAGTGGTCTGGCCGCTGCACCACCGTGGCCCCCCGTGAACGCTGGAGTACGAACCGGTGTAATAGAAACATGTTCGTGTTCGTTGCAGTTTTCACAATGTCACCTGATAAACGCGTGAGCACTGGTAGCGCCGCTGTAGGACTTGGGAGCTCTGCCAATGTCGGGCCACTTCTCCCCAGGAAAGGATACGATTGGACGACGGTGGTAGGGCGGGTGGGAGGAAGTGCCTGCAGATTCGTCTGCCCGCCGGCCAGCTACCGGTGGTTTGTGCTCTGCAAGTCGTTCTGACTCTCTCTTTCACTTGGGTAGGCGGAGCCAAGTTTGTACTCAGGCCGGCGTGACTCTACTTATTAGGACCACGGCGGTGTTCGTTTTTTAAGTTTGGCGGAAGGTTATGCAAAGTGCTAAAATACGAACCTAAGCATGACTCGTGTAAAGTGCTCTACATTTAGTTCAAGCAAGATGCTACACACTCGTTCCAGGCTTTTTCTGGGACTGGTGAGGTACCAAAACATTTACGTTTACCAGATTATGATATCCTTGATGATTAATCATTGCGTTAACCTTAAGAAATAGAGATCAGAATGGAAAGGAGGGCAGGAAGACACGTCTATGCATTCAGAAATGCCACCGAAAAAAGATGGGAACTGCAGGCGTTGCACGCATGCAGACGTGCGCAAAGATTTTTTTACAGCAATAGCTTCAAAGAAATTTATTGCGTTTGAAAATTTGTTTCGATATATAAGTACATCCATAACCATTTCTGTGAGTGGAAACAACCGGGCCGCATATTAGATATGATAAAAGTCTCTATAATATGTATTATATATAATAACCCGATATATACGATATGTAATCAATCTTCCGTGTTGAAAATAAAAGCGTGCAAGTAAAACGATCAGTATTCCTTACTCGTGGTCTGGTGGCGGCGGATTAATAACGACCGGTTGCTCCAGGNGGAGGAGGAGGAGGAGGAGGTGGTGAGAAAAAAGGTTCCCCATCGCCAACTCAAACGAGTACCGGTGCAGTTAGTAACTACACTGAAAAACATCCACGGAAAATGGCAATAAAACAGTTCTGTAAACGGGTTTCAAGGTTGTAGCACGCTTTGGTATAAATGTTGATGTGCGTATATATGTAGCTTAGAAAATATTGAGAAAAAAAAATCCAGGAGCTTGACGTAAACGACGGGGACTGGGGGAGTCACTCTGAGCAAGTTGCTCACAGAATCAGGAACGGGGGAGGAATCGGTCATGGCCTGTAGTACGGAACTATCCTAGCATTCACTTGGAGTAGTTTCGGTAGACCACGAAAAAAACCTAAATCAGGATGGCCGGACCAAGATTCGAGCCCAGGTCCTCCTAACTGCGTGTCCAAAAGTTTACCGCTGCGCCACCTCGCTCGGTCGACGAGACGTTAGCCCTTACATGCCGTACAATATCCTCTGCACCTTGCCTTGTCTGTCGTCAACCCGATTTCAATGCGTTAGCTCGCCAGAAGAACGAACATTTGATGAGGAGCTCCAACCGTAGCGGAATACGTGATAGTGCGCACGCCAACTGCGCTGCTGCTTTGAAGCGTTGTTACATTTTTTTTCGGAATGAGTTATAATGTTACTTAAACATCTAAGTTAAAATTGTATTTTGTCTATAAAATAGCGGATATGCTGGAAAACTAGATGTACAAATACGCCTACTACAGTGTTCGACCATCGCGTAGTTTTGGTAGTTTTGCTGGTGATGCAGACAATGTTTGGTAGCCTACATGCGCAGAAGAAGTAAAATCAGTTTATATACTTTTCGTGATCAACCACTTTTAAAAACCTTGCTTTTCCTCCATTCATATTGTCATAGACCGGAGGACAGATTTATAAATTAAATTCATAATAATTTAAAAAATTTAATTATGTGCTGATTTTCATTTTATGGGCGTGGAAAAAACACAAATTATATGCACTAAATCCAGCATTTCTCTTAAAATTAAATTCTATATATTTTTAATACAACGTTGAGACACGGGACTACTTTTCGCGCACCGCTGCCAACTTTATTAGGAGCATACCAGTGGTGGTGTCCGTGACAGGCAATTTTTTTTTTTTTTTTCAGATGTTGATTTCGAAGTGCTGAGCTAAATGCGAAGCGGGCCATTATTTTATGTTTTAGCGTATACTAGGAGCAAGAATGCTTGCAGCACCACAGAACGGACAAGTGCATAGAAACGAATTGCGTGGCTGTTGTACCCATTCTCTTATTGGCTACGCAAGTCTCCGGGAAAGGAACTTGTGTCTAGCAGGCTACTGCGTGCTGCGGGAGATTCCCTATTGGCTGGGCTGCCAGCTGGCGAGTAGGTTCCCGGGCGCCGGCTTGGCGAACGGTGTTCGGCATTTTGCTGTCGCGTGGGGCTGGAGTTGGCGTAGCTTGTTCCGCCTCTGTATTGTCGAGCGGTCTGTGGCAGCACGAGCGGCAGGGGGCCTTGCAGGAGAGGCCGCTGCACCTCGTCCTCCAGGCGTCGCGCTGCGCGGATGGTCAGCACTCCAGCCGCGCTCCTCCTTAAGCGGGTCAGGGGCGGCTCCCGGCCGACACATGCCCATTAATATTTCCCTTTCCCCTCTGCCGACTGCACGCGTGCGAGTTTCCCACGTATCCCCTCCCCTCTATACGCTGTTAACGGTTAAGTGAGCATTTTTTAAAACCCTCTCATTTGGAATAATAGTCAATAAATGTATTTTATTTTAGCCCTAGACGTTAACTTCCTAGCCCGGTGGAATACACACACTGTGTTTGTTACTTAAAACGGCAATGTTGAATTAAAACGGCCATTAAAGAATAAAAAATATCTGAAAGCAAAAACCAACTAGGGCCTCAAAAGTACTCACTTTACCATGAACATCCTGTACCTTCCTTTTCCTCCCTCGGCCTTCCTCTTGTTCTGCCCCACAAGCTCCGCAAGGTGGCGGCATTTTTAAGGTCGGTTTACGATCATTTTTTTGTATAGTCCATTCACGGTTACTTCCAACTTTTCTGAAGCCCCACTCAAGTTCTACTTCCAGGATATTCGTCCGCCCCATGCACACAAAGCTTAGAAAATTACACCAGAGCGCCAACGCACCGCATTCGTGCGTTCTCACTATAATATTATTTTGCCTAAGAATTATTTCTTATTAGGAATTACCAACTCGCGTATTTTCTCCCTGGTTTTATTCATATCAGTTATAAATGAAATAATGTAATTTATAGATAAAATATAAGTAAAAGTTAAATTAACCATAAATAAGGTATTTTTGTGTTAACAAGAGTATAAAACGCTGGTTATAAATAACGTGTTTAGGAAGCGACCAAACATGTCTTACATGGGTTGTTTTTAAATGTTTGCATAGAACGTTTTTAAAAAAGCATGGTTCATAGTAAATGTACAGATCTTACGTTCAATCACACACGACTACAAATTATCTTTATTTTAGTAAAGTAGTGATTTATCAGCAAATATAATAATTTAGGAGTATTATATAAAGGAATAAAGGAAAAAAAATAAAGTTTTCTTTTAGAAATTAGATATTAAAATAAATAAAATATATTGCTTTTTATCATTCTTTTGCTAATTCTATTGGCTGAAGGCTTTACGTAGATACAAGACACGAAATAAAATATCGCAATTTGCTACACGTCTACAAGTTGAGGATGTTCCTACACGACACGTAACGAGTTGACCATGACCTTGCGCGATGTCCGTGAACCGTTTCGTAAGAAGGCCTTCTTCCATTTCGTTACGTACACGTTCAATGCGTTGCGTACACGTTTTCCACCGTAAACCGAACTTCAGGCTCGCCCGCTTCATCGCTGATCGAGTCCTAGTTCCTTGCGAATTTGTCAGGAACGGCTGCCACTATATTAAATAGTTGTGTACTCGAGGACCTCTGTAAATTATTGTATTGGGATATTGCAAACTCTCGATTTTAGTCAGTATTTCAACAGCGCAGAAATCGGATAAATCGGCAAAATTTTAGCAAGCGTAGGTAACGGATACTGTTAAACTGAAGGTAGCGACTACGTCTGCGGAAACGTCGGAATTTTTTTTCGAGTTCGACGTGGCTGAAAATCAAAAGCTAAGAGTAGTAAGACAATGGCCGCGAAAGTCTGCGAACTATTTGAATACTGTCATCTTGAACTATTGCAGTGAACAATAAAATATAAATTTTATTCCTATAGCAATATGTTAAGACGTATACATTTTGCGTCAACATTTTTTTTTTTTTTTAACTAATCCTAAAATTTAAGGTGTTAAACCTAATCAAGTGAACTAAATTCTTCACATGCGCGGCTAACAGGGTTCCGATAGGTAAGTTTTGAATCTCTTGGTGAATAACATCAAATATTGTACGGAAATTCATATGCTTCAATGCCTTGTACCTATCCGAGCGCAACTCATGATTTTATTGGCTACTGACAAGTACGGAGTCATTATTCTGTGCGAGCGCTTCACTGCTAATTGGTTGTTCAACCATCAACTATTGGCCTAAAGCGCCCATGGGACACGCCACACAAGTTGTCGGTCAATGGCAGCAGTCAAATGAGCATACATCGTCGTGGAGTTGAATCTGCAGCCACAGAATAACGCGAATTTTGCAAGTCCCTAATAAAAAAACTGTGGAATACAGCAAATATTTTTTTTGACAGCATATTTTTCAAAACACTCTGAAATCTTGCTACTGTCGTGATTTTATAGTAAGAGTTAAGAGACAACTTATCTGTTCGCAGACGAATAGCCACCATCATATTGCGAGGAGACTCGCCTGGTGATGTTTAAACGAAACGTCTGGTAAAAGTGCAGATAGTACCATTCTGCTTTATAATTGGAGACCCTAACATCTCGCGTTATAACATGCCAACAAGCTAGACTTCACAGTCCTCTACATATTCGAGTAGAAGTCACTTGTTCGCTGATTGCCGTCACAGACAGAACTAATTCTCGCGTGTATGACCCGGGCCACGCGGAATGGAGTGCTGAAAGGACTGGGGAGGCTCTCTTGGATGCCAGTGTGATGTCACAGAGCACTTAACAAGCCAGAAGTGAAACAGTCGCTTAGGCCCTACACCGCGAATGGCGTCTCTGGCCAGCGACTTGTTGGAACGCCGTTCGCCAATCATCGCCCGGTGACTTGTTCGCCAGCCGGCAACCCAGCCAATGGGGAACATTTCCTAGCACGCAGTAGCCAATCAGAGGATGGGTACGCCCACATCAAAGGGACCGCCACGGCATTTCACCATTGCGTACTTGCCTACTCTACAGTGATATATATATGCATAGTAAACTGTGCTACGAACATTTATGGCTGGCTGAAACAATCACATTCCGTATTCCATGAACGCGCCGCGGTTGTGGTTTGGACAGACCGCTTCCCCTCGCATCACAGTGAACCGGATTTCATTTTCGGCGCAGTCATGCCCGGATTTTTGTATTCCAGCTCTCTAAAAATCTGAATCAGTGAATCCAATCGGTAGAATTACTTCACTGAATCTTCTGTTAATTGTTAATGAGCTGTTATCTACTGGCGAATCAGTGGGAATGCACTGAGGTTTTACTGCGAGGCCAGAGCAGTTCGCTAGGAATCAGTTTGAATCACTAATTATGCAGTGAATACCAGCGCCTAAAATGATACACGTAGAATTTTACTGATTTGAGTGGAGAAGTTTCAACAGATTTGAAGTTAAATTCGCCGATTTGGAGCACTTTCAAATGTTTCAATTTAGGAGTGAGAAACGTGGTGGTTTTTTTTTTTAGAGTACTTCAGTTTCTGCTACTGTTGAGTTCCATTGCCTGTTGAACGTCGCCCAAATCTCTCACTGTGTTATGTGGCAGCTATAATGTACAGCTCTCAACAAATGAACTTTAAAACATGATGAATGAAACAAGATCAGATTAAGTAACAAATGACCGCAAACTTTGACTTCAGCTTGATAAATGGAGAGTCGGTGCTTCTGTTATGAAACTAGCCTATTAAATGAGATTACGAATTCGATACAGTTGCACCGCTCTATAAAATGCTCAAACGTAGTATATATTTACTTACTGTCCTGACATTAATTTCATAATGCCCTTGTAAAATCACGTGTGTACTGCGCTCGTGTACATTAACTGAAGTTTCAGCGCTATTGTTTGAGGATGAAAGGTTGCTTGTCTCGAGGTTTTGAAGTTTAAAACAGAAACTCGGAATTTCGCTTAGCTAACACAATTATAGTTCATGTGAAACGACTTTTCAGGTTATGGTAGACGGTAGGTGTGTGTCATTTAGAGCCTCGCTTGAACTTGGCTGCGTAACACGTAGACCGGTTGTGTGTGGCTTATTTCCTAACTTAGACAACCGCTTCGGGACATATTCTTTGTTCCCTATATTCGTATCCTGAGGCCCGATTAGCAAAACAAATAAAACTAACTTTCGTTAAAATTGCAGTACTGATGTTGAAATCATATTTACGGACTAAAAGGCAAACAAATGACTTGCATTGTCTTGCCTGTTCAGCGCAAACACTGAGAAAAATTAAGGTCAATTGGAAAATTCTAACACGACCGTGTTTTCGGTCGTGATGTTGCAATCACAGCCCCGGAACTCAACATGAGACTTGCATTAAATCTAGAAGTGCCAGTGTTTATGTTTATTAAAATCTGGTAAAATTTTGCTACTGGCTGACGACTAACGTCGCTTGTCCTGGAAGGTTACTTTGCTGGATTCAGAATTGACTTTTAACATCCAATTGCCACAACATAACAACCTCTCGCGGGCCGTGCAGATTTAATAGTCTTATTGCCATGACTTGACAAACTCTTAACGTAGAGATAAAATAAAAGTTACGTGACTTTACCACGAGCATGAAAATGATATTTATGAAGCAATCAGGCAGAACAAAATTGATAAGAGTGCCATTTCTGATATAAAATAATTAAGTTAAATAGCTGTAGCGTTACACTCATTTAATCCTCGGATACATGTTACAGAAAAAAACTACGCTAGTGCGTGCTCGCGGTTCAAAATATCCCTCGGTTGAGAACTACAAATATAACATTTCAAAATTGTTGTGTAGTTCTGCGTTTTCTTATGTTTAACATTTTGTATTTCAAAATTTTCATCATAAAGTTAGTTTCAAAAAAATATAACAAACCTATAATACGAGTCGAGTCGCATATTTACGAAACAATCAAACACGTCATACGTGGGGTGATTTTTTCAAAGGTTTGTTTCAAAAAGTGTGAAGGAATCGGGAATAGATTATTGCATCTTCCATTCCATACGTAAGAGACTTGCCTTATTGCACGCCGTTTTTCTACTGTTAACAGTTAAGAACTAAAACTAGGTGACGGTTGGTGAGCTGATGCAACATCTGTTGGCGTTTGCTCGTGACTGTATCTGGTTCTTCTCCAGTTCACACATCACCCACTAAAACGTAGTTCTATAGCTGACGTCACACCACGTGTGTAGTGAGTGCCTCGCAGCTTCTTCGTGCATGGTCGCAGTACGTTCAGTTTCCCCTGGCTTCACGGTGATTACTGTTGGCTCCTGGTGCGTGCACTCAGAGCGCACAGCAGTAAGCAAGCTGGTTCGCCATCCGGCACTGCTGCGGCTGAAAGGGTTAGCGACTGACAGAGAAGTTAAAAGTACAGTTCCAATGATAAAAAGTTATTTCNTGAAAGGGTTAGCGACTGACAGAGAAGTTAAAAGTACAGTTCCAATGATAAAAAGTTATTTCGCTTCAGTCCCTAAAATATGTATGTATATAATTGAGTGTGTAAATATTAGTTTATTATTATTATTATTATTATTCTCTAGCGCCTTGGTTGATTACATGTGTAACCTTGTCATTATTCGTAAAGAAAATAAAAATTTGGAAACTGGTTGTCAAGGTAATTTTGTAATACTACAAGGGTATTAGAACAAAGTTTACAACAGTTTCTAATGTAAAAATAGACATATACAAATTATTAAAAAAAAAAAAAACAAGCAATGTAGACGCCAGGTTAATTAAAATCATAGAGACATATACATTTAATTTTGTTTGTCGTAAATACACAATAAATTACTTGTATTTCAAAAAAAAAGGTTTTAATAAATAGTTGCTGTAATTGTTAAAGTACAAAAACATTTTACTGTGTATATCTACGGTAGGAATCATGATAAAAATGGAAGAGAAATCCTCAGTTCGAAGACAGCAGAAGCTGCGCAATGGCTGTAGTGTCAGATACCAGTCGACTAGAAGGGTAATGCTATGTTTCTGCAGCATACAGTCATGCCGAGACTCTCCTGCATCGCATTCACGCCTTGGCCACTTTGCAAGAAGGAAAAAAAAAAAGCACGGAGTGGTTGTGCAAGACGGCCGTCGCGACAGCAGCTGCGTCCACTAGGAAGTACGTGGTTGTAGTAAACCGCGGCGGTTCCGAGCCAGCGTGTTTTGGCTGCGCCTCAGAGGCAGGTGTCGACGGTCCCGCAGTGGCGAAGCGTGCGCGTGTTGCAGACGGACCAGTGCTCTTAGGTTGTCCGCCGGACCAACAGTCTGCTAGTGTCGGTGTGTTGTGAACAGTGGTGGTCACCAAAACATGCATTATTTTATATTACGTAGTACGAAATACTCTTCAATTTGTAGACATTACTTACAAGTACTATTTCCTCGCATACAAAATTTAGACCTCATGTTTTTTTGCATAATGGCATATCAAGATTATTAGTTCAGTTTTTCTGGGACGCACACATAATGAAAACTAACTCACTCTTACTGAAATGAGATCATTCAAATTGAAATAAGATACCATGCGAGTTACTCAAGAAATCTCTAAAATGCTATGAAAATGTTTTCGTAATTTTTAAAAATTGCTCAAAATAAGGAAATTTTTTGCATATTTTTGAAATTTGTAGCCGTTTATTTTTTCTCTAAAATAAATTTTGCTTAGAAGGCTATACCTTAAAACGAATTAAGATATAGCATTTCAGTCATCCTTGTCAAATTTTCTGTAAATGTTTTTTTTCTTTTTATATCACGAAAACACTGAACTTGTATTTATGAAATCCTATGATGCAAAAACTATGCGAGATACAATCTTTTTTATGCAAGGAAAGGGTACTTACAAGTAATGCCTACAAGTTGAACAGTATTTCGTGCAAATATAAAATAATTACATTTTTGATGACCAACATCCTTAAAGACGCCTGTTCTCCTCTAAAAGATTACGTTTTTATTTTTATATTTTTTAGCGTCTTATGCGTGTGCCCGCAAATCACCGACGTTCAGAATCGAAGTAACCTAATTCTGATTGGGCCAGTGTAGTTAGGAACCATCATCTTACAGCGGAACGTGGCTCGTAAGCAAAGGAAAGCTGCACGTGTGCACATGTATTTGAAGTCCAGCTTGCGCTGAAATGTTTTCGCAAAACCATGCTACACTCTCCTGCAGGTATCGTCCAAGAAACGAGAAAATAATTATTCAGTATTATGACGACGGAATAGGGAAGTGCACATGAGAGAAATGGCGTGGCGGTTCCTTGATGTAGACCTACCTTTCCGCTGATTGGCTGTGCAAGGCTGCTAAGTGGGCCTTTTGTTTGATTGGCTATATTTTGAAAACGTGTCACGTTCATGACTGGGACGCAGTTCTTCTGATACGCTCAGGACGACTCTGGTTCACTTATCAACAGTTGCCAAAAAGAACGACTAAATCGTGAACAATGCAGTATATGTCAAAAATCGTTTTTATAAAAGGAACCGTTAATGAACAAATAATAATGAAACGATTGTTTGCAGAACTGTGAAGTTGATCGCACTCTCGAATGAATCCGCGAAATTTGCGGAGTTCACGTAATGCACAATTTAACAGCGTCAATTTTGTGAGTGAAATGACGCAAACAATAGCAACAATGTCTGTGCGTCTTTGATGGAAAATTTTGGTTCGAGGAAATTATTGTATAGTTTAATGTGTTTCGGGGCTTCAAGGCGCAAACCCGTGTAAACAGAGAAGCTGGTAAGATGCGCTACAATCCTCCTCCAGTGAGCCACGGTTATTTTTAGGATGTTCCTGATACATATTAGTTGTAAGCAGATAAGTTGCACATTATTTTTTAGCATCATCAAATAAATAATAGGGTACGAAATTTGTGTTTTCGGTGAGACTATTCTCGTTGGCTAGTAAAAGGACTGTGGGTCCTGTTTATTAAACGTACTTCCAAGATCGTGCGATTTAAGTTAAATTATTGGAAAGAATTGGTATATTGATATTTTAAATAATGAAGCCTACCACGTTAATTCAATTATCTCTATTTTGCAGGATATGTTTCATAATGAATTATATTTTGGTTCCGTAAACTCCAAAATAGGGTTTCCTGACACGTTGTACGGATGTGCATTCTGAAACATCGCTCGCTGCCTGTAGCATAGTAAGGCTGAGATTCTAAGTCCAGTTTCTGGAGCTGTTTACCTACGGAGGTATGCTGTAATTAAAACAATTATAATGTGTCAATTTTACCACTACTGCGTGCAGTAAACTTGAAAATTTATTTGTATAATACAAAAATATTACTTATAATATATCGCAATTATATAACTCACGCGTCTGATATTGAGCGAAAACAGCACGTAGCTGAAATTATGCCCATATTAATCGGTTTTCGATAATAACGGAATTTGAAATTAAGGTAAAAAAATAATAGAAATACTTACGAAATCAATAAAAAATGTATATTGATTCACAATAAACACATTGTTTTTTTGCGCAAAGAATTAAGCTAAATTCCGCCTGACGTTTAAAAAGTTATCGTTTTAGCACAATACCGTTAAAAATAAAAATGGATGAAAGTTTATGACTACAAAAATTTTGAGTTCATTTTTTTAAATATTAAACATCTTAAAAATAAACTTTTTGAAACTTTATAAGAGAAAGAAAATATCTCTGCTTCGGTGGCACGGGTTCTAAACCAGCTGGGTTAAAATACACATGCGTGCAAAGGCATTTGACAACTGACAAACTTGAAGGCTATTATGTTTAAGTTTTTGTGTACTCCGTATTCCTACATTAACATTACCCAGAAATGTAGAACTAAGGACTTGGACACAGCGTTTTATGCTTCAGATACAAGTTTAACGTGAACTAATACGTTGTACAAAACTGCTGCAGTTAATGACGCTGTATAAAACCCTCGACATTTTTTGTAGCAAATTTTATAACACCCAGTCTAGAATATTCGATGAAATTTGTGAAAGACGTACGTGTTTTATTTTGGTTAATGCGTACAAATTCAAACGAATGTGAACATAAACTATTCCTTAGATAGCTATTTTATTCAGAATTTGAATAATTTTTAGTTTATCATGTCATCAAATGGCAATAATAAAACGTCCTCGCGATATATTTTCCTATGTTAGGCCTCTCTGTAAAATAACAATAGTAATGTTTGGAACTTTGTATTTTATGAGACAATCTGAAATGGCAAGGAAAATCCAATTTGATATTTTTTGGTATAAGCATGATACAATAAATCACATCTGTAGATAAAGAGTGTCCGCATACATGAAGAACACAGACTGGCACAGAGATTGCCGTGCCGTCCGTGCGTCCGAGATACAGCTGTTAAATTAATTTTCATAAGTGTTGAACGTATGATGATTCCACATTTGGCTTGATGGTTAGACACCGGCCCAACACTACTGGAGTTCCTGATGCGGTCTGAGGAGTGCTGGGGATTTTCTCTCGGTGCTCCTTTTTTTTTGCCTACGTCTTCATTCCGCCGTCTCAAACCATTCTTCGAGCTGACTGCGTCTCTCGGCCTTCTCATTCGTGCCGATTCTTGCCTCAAAGGCGGAAACAACTTGGTATATCCATTTTTTTTGCCATGTTCTATTAAATAATTTTTTTCGCGTGAGACAGCACAAATATTAGCTTCTTAAGCTTTATCAATTTAGTGCAGCTGTTATGCCTTTTATAAGTTCTTGAAAAGTGACCACTGCCAAGTAATAAGTAATTTTTTTCTTGCGGGCGAATACAGAAGTGATACTACAGTATAGGCTGTTCATGGTAACACGAGCGATTCTAAAATCCCTTCTTAAGATCTACTTGTATGCATGCATATTATGTATTCTTACACATCATGTCAAATTAACATTGCCATAGGCCTGAACACTTTATTCATGCGTCGGTCAAGTGGAGCTGTGAAATTATTAGGAAAGCAAATAGTTTACCAATTTGTTCGTTCTTACACGTATATGCATAAAAAAGAGAAAGCAAAAGAAATACTCGTAATTTCAGTAATCTTAAATGTTTGCCTAAAATTTTAAATTCAACGTCAAGACATGGAACTACTTTCTTTCCGTCATTACTGGGCGCACGCAATTCAATTTGCGCGTTAAATTATTTGCTGGCATGGGGGGTGACATTTTTCAAATGTTTATTAACCGTGAATAGCCTTTTGAAACAGTAGTCAAGCAAATGGTCCATACTTTGTCGACGCGTGAAATAAAATACAAAATCTATGATGCAGGTTATGGCGAAAATTCCGTTAATCCAAGGTGACGGGGACTGGCTGATTCCCCTTAAGTGTATAATAGTGCGGATGTATTTATTTTTCGCGAATACAGCGGCGTATTGCGGTCAACTTTCGCGCTCTGCACTACAGCCGGTTGTTCGGTCGTTATCTACCTAACACACACAACGCAACGTCGTGAACGACTACATCAGATAAGACCTTCTCGTTTCTTACGTAAAAGTCTCGGCGGCGCGTAGGTGGGGCGCCCTGCTGAATCACTGACAGGTGCGCGCGTCATGACGCCACAGCACCGTTGGTTTACTACGTGTAGCTACTGTCGTAGTAGTTCGGAAGGCGCTTTGAGCGAGTGAGATATTTGGACGGCTCTTAACATGCAAGTCTTGAGGGTGAGGCGAGGTAAGTATGGAGCAACGCCGGAATGAAGGGGCGGGGGGAAACGGAAGATCTCCGAGAAAACCCGCCGACCAGTGGCCTCTTGCGGAACGATTCCCACGCACGAAAATCCGGGAGCGACCCCGCCGGGAATGGAACAGGTTTTCCTAGGTGAGAGGCGAGTAGTCTAGCCACTACACCACCGTGGCCCCAAAGGCGCTTTGACAAAATAGGTATATACCCCCGCGAGAGTGAAGTGGGGATGGAGCGGCGACGGAATGCAAGAGCGGGGTGACGGAAGCACCCCGAGAAACCCGGTAACGTCCGCTACGTTTCCCACGTGAGAAAGTCGTGTTTGAGCCCGCCAGGGATTGCCTTTGGGAGGTCGGTGCGGTAGCCACGCGATCACCGCGACCCCATAATATTTTGTGAACGAGGATACGTCAGTTTATGTACAAACACTAGATACATTTTGCGCGAATATGACCACACAAAAATTATTATGAAATATTTTCACCAGTGGTACTTTTACAATGTGTAAATATTTCAATTGCAAACGTTACTTTTACAAACAACGTACCAAAACTCAATTTAATAACATTTTATATGTGAACATTTCTTATCGGCCGTTGCCTACACCACACTGTTCTAACTGTTTAAAAGTAATATCGATTACGAAATAAATATTATAACTGATACACAGTATAATCAAAATTAGAATACTTTAGTATAAATAGCAGTGTGAAATGTTTATTATCTATGATTTATTTAAAAAAAAAAAAATGCAAATATTTTAACCTGGGGTGATTTTTCAAAGGTTTATTTCAGAAAAATGTGAAGTTACAGTAAATAGACTATTAGCAGTTCTCTTTGCTGAATGTTTGACGCACTTGGTGTTTATTTTCCAATGTAAACATCAATTTGAGCAATTAACCCCTAAAAATTACGGAACTCTAGATTATTGACACATCTATGAGCAGCAGCTTGCAACTTATTTGAAAATCGCACAACACAAAAAAATGTTATCAACTCAAATATCAGTGCAAAAAATTTAACAACAAAAAAGATTAAGCAACATTTTTAATTCGCCAAAGAAAAATCTGAATGTGAGTGATCAACTCGTCGAAAATCGACAAAGTGCAGCAAAATATAAACAAAACATACATATATAAGTGAGAAAAAACACAGAAAACCAAATTCCAACTATTTCTGCGTGCGACACCAAACGCAAGTCAAATATACGCGCACCAATATAAACGTAAAAAGGCCATAACACGATGCAGAACAAAACTACAACAGTAAAAAAAACATATATTTAGTTCGATAAGGAACAAACTAAGTGACGAACTGAAGAAGATACAAAATAGCCATAATTACAGCACAGACAAAAAACAACGAACGTGGAACAGCACAGAGAAAGAAGTAAATAAGTTTCGGAACTGATTCGTGTTCGTGATACCAGAATGTGTTCAAATGCGTCATCAAGAGACATTGAAAAGAAAATAATAATTCTGCGGTAGCAAACATTTTTGCTGAGCAATCGTGACATGCGAGTTTGCAACTGCGAAAATCTGCTGACGAGCTGTAATCGGCAGAAACAAGATAAACGTATTCGCGCAAGTTACTCAGCGGAAACGCATGGCCCTACCTTTATTTCTGGTTGTGCATTCGCCAGTCTCGTGACGTCNNTTCCTACGCGGCTTGTGCCTTTACACCCACGTCTGTCGCCGACCTCGGGGTCTCGCTGCCCCGCTGGGCGTGTTACCGCGTTGAGCAACGCCCTGCGTTGAAGTCTGCAAACACCGCGGCTCTGACTCACTCTTCCCTCTGGGTATCTGTTTGACAAGTAGTTTGCAGATCACAGAGTCGCAGTTTTCCTGGACGGAGGAGGAGGTGGGGAGACTGTCGTGTTTGCCCGTTGTTAGCAGAAACTGAAGGTTGTTGTCGTGTCAAATTTTTCGCTAGAGCAGAAAGAAAAAAAATCTCCAACGACATGTAATCGGCGTACACGCAGAGGTTCCGCGACAGGGTTTGTTCTAGAAAACTACATTTGCTTGTCAAATTTTGCTCAGTTACGTGCTGATCATGGACGTTTGTTATTGGAATATTCTACCAGGCTTCCGAGTAGCCCAATGAAATAACAAATATTTTCAAAAAAAAAAAAATCCGTAATTAACGAAGAGTTGTCGGAGTTCTTAAAAGTCAACTGGTGTGTTAGCTGAAGGAGTGGGTGTGTTGGTAGATTGGGTGTGTTTTATTCCCTTGTCTGTGGGGGCCGTGATGATTCTAGCCCCGAGTGTCTACAGTCGCAGTGTTAACCGAGGCGCTCCGAACAGATGATAAACTGTCCTCTGGGGTGACGTTTCTGTTTCTGCAATGCAAGCAGTGGGGACGCTACTTATATAATGGCCATTGCGTATTCGCCATGTTTCAAGACTTGTCTTTGAGGAAGTGAGTTATTTGAGTGTAGTTCCGTCCGCCCATTCTCTGGATTGAACAGAGATGAATAAATACCTACAGGAACACTGTTAGAACAAGATTCATCCGACACGTACACCCACTACCACACCACCATTCGAATTCTCAAGCTTGTATGAATTGTTCGGTAACCATGGAAGCTGGTAAATAGGCTCGCCAATGGTTAATACGCAGACGATTTAAGTTTCTTGCATTAAAGTATGCACATACATCATACGATGATGCTACCATCACTCTTCGTGCGGTGTGTACAAACAGTCCTCAAAGCCGGGTGAGGTGACGTGTCACTCGCAATACTTGTCACGTGTGATTAGTGAGTGGTACACTTGCTGAGAGGACGCGCGACACAGTCGTATTAACAGATGACCGAGCTTGAGAGAGGTGGGATAATATGATTGGAAGGGCAAAGGTGGGCGGTGAGCCGAATCGCACGTCATTTGAGTATTTCGGACTTCGCACTAAAATGGTTTGCCAGCAGTGGACACGTGAATGTACCAATACATGCCAGACCAGTATTCGGTGACCCCGACAGACCGTCAGGAGGGAGGACCTTCTGATTGTCAAGACAGGTATGAGCAGAGCCAGTGGTTTCTCGTCTAGCATCCAGCGACTTGTTGAATCTTTACTAGAGCCCCGCTTCTCTACCAGTAGCATTTCAAATTTGCTATCTCTGTGACTAATGTGCTCTGCCATTTACACCTCAACATAGCCACCTTCGTTCGTTATTTGTTAGCCGAGATCACCGTGGACTGTTATCGGCAAGACATTGTTTTAACTGAAGAATCCCATTTTTGGAAAGGGATGTCCATCTGCCAAGTTTGGAGCACTCCAGGTGAGTGGTATAACTCCTCCCTCCATTTGCAGTGGCATACGTCTGCCATTACTGCCGTTATTGTTTGAGGAGCGATCGTGTGTGACCATCGTTTGCCACTGTTAGCGATAGGAGGGCCCTTGACCGCACAGACACTGAAGACATCCTGCAGCTCTATGGGTTTACTTTTGCCGGGAGCCAGTTTCCAGGAAGACAACACTCGCCCGCACACACCTCTGGTTTCCCAGGAGTGTTTACGTCGAATTTCAACGCCTCCGTCACCTGCCTATTCACCTGATTTGTCGCCCTTCGAACATGTCTGAGACCATGATTGTAGGTCATGTCGAAGTGTTCGTGACTTGGAGTGTAATTTGCAATAACGATTGGCAGGTATACCACAGGATAACATAAAGTTTTTGTTTGATTCCATGCCCGATCTTATCGACGCATGTATCTCCAGACACGAGGCAGTCCGACGAGAACACTAAACTGATTAAATTACATTCTAAGGAAGTATTTATTTTGTCTCTACCATCACACTGATATACATTTGTTTTGGTCCAATTGTTTTTTCTTGGCGCGTAAAATAGTATGGCAGTGTATAGGCCTGCACGTGGCAGACAAGAGTACAATATTCAAGATAGAAAGGGGATGTTCAGCATAAGCCAATGTAACAGACGTGTCAGTAGAATGTCAGCTAGTCGACGTGTTGTGTGTTGTCCAAGAGACAGTGTTAAAATGTAAATTAACGCAGTAACGACCACGGAGATGTAGGAACACCTAATGCTGAAAGAAGACCTTAATAATCAGAATCGTGTTTGCAAGCAGAACAAATTTGTGGGAAGGGAGCGAGACCCCGCTGAAAGTAACAATTAGATTGAAAATAATAGTTATATTGCGAATGAAGAAGTGCACCCTACCAAAGGGCGGGATAACAACAATGGAGAACAGTTTCTAGGTGGGACTCGTAAGTACGGTCATTTTGGGAAGGTGTTAATAGCATGAGATACTATAGGGTGGAGTGCCAATGAAATGCAAGGGCGAGGGAAATGTGGGTATCCACATCAAAATTTCACTGGCTGACATCCTCTTCCACGTTTGAAAAAATGCAGGTGTGACCCTGACAAGCTTGGTGACCACCTGATGATGTTTCGTTGTGCTGCACATCTCGGCCGTGTGATCCGGAGACGCGCAGTAGCACTATATATAGAGACCCGGAAATTTCGCTAATTCATTTGAGGACAACCTCAAATTCAAACACACGTATATTTGCCTTTCATTTCAATTGAATTACAGTTTCTAAGCTACGCCCGGGGCGAATCTGAGCCAATAACTAACATGCAAGGAAACAAGCATCTAATCCCGTGCTGCTTGCCCTGGGTAAAAATGGAGAATCAGCCAATGAACAACTAACTGAAGCTCGAGTACAACAAGGATTGTGGAGTCTAGCTTGCTGCCGAATAAATCCGCAAAATTTCCCGGTCTCTAACCATACAGTAAATATGGGGTAGACCGATTTTCGTCTTCTGCGCATATACCCCACCATCGACTCACCCATCGCCAGTACATCAGTCAGGAAAGTCACATGGCAAACAGTGATATACGTGTTTGTTTACATTTGAATTTCCAACAGATTCGCCATTTTATATTAATAAAAAACACTTGAGTAAATTTATTATGTGGTGATTGCATTAAAACTAGGCTAGAGATGGTGTACAAACATCTCAGAGCACCTCCTTACACGTAAACAATGTCCTAACCTCAAATGTTATCCACGCTGTTTTTGACAGCGCTACTGGCGAACACGGAGAGTGACTACTGCGCAGCTTGCATGAGCACTACCTCATTTCCTCTCCACGGGCAGCCAGCGCTGAAGACAAGCGGCTGTGGCGCCGCGTGCCCGGCGTTAGGAAGTCATTACGCCCGGCGTCACGAGGCCCCCCCAGCATTGACGTCACGTCCTCTGTGAGGAGCCGCGAGCCACCTGCCACACCGGCGCCGCCAACATCTCGGCATGACAGGCACGTCTGTCGCCGACACCCACTTGGGGCCCGGCTGCTCCGGCCACGGCACTGCCTGCAGACGGCTCGCCGCCCTTTGCCGACTACGCGTTTAGTTTGAAAGCGTTCACCCTACCTCGCGCATGACAAGAAGTTTAACCTTAAAGTGTTCAGCTTATGTCGGTTGTGTCTAACAGTACTTTAGATTACAAATAAAATATCCAGCTATAGTATATTCGCGGTTTCGACATACTTTTTGAAAAATCACGCAATGTATGACGTGTTTAGAATTTTTCTAATTACGTTATGTACCACAAGCGTTTCATACTTGTGTTAGCATAAAGCAATATAAAAGTACCTTATTTTTGGTTAAATTGTTATGTTATTTATATTTTATCTGTAAATTACAATATTTGATTCATAATTAATATGAATAAATACAGCGAGAAAATACATGTGTTGTAATGCCTAGTAAGAAATTGTTATCTTGCGAAATATAATTTAATCAAGTACGCCCGGATGGGGTGCGTTGTCCCTCTGGTGTAATTTTCTAGACTCGGTTGACCTTGGTTTGCATGAGGCGAAGGAATATCCCGGAAGTAGAAATTTAGCAAGGCTTCAGAAAATTTGGAAGTAACCAGTGAATTGACCATACCGCGCGTTTAGCCTAAAAGTGTCCAGTCTACCTCGTTGTGGCTAGCAGACGTTTAGCCTAAAAGTGTTCAACTTACGTCGGTTGTGCCTCTCAGTAATTTAGATTACAAATAAAATGCCCAGCTACCTCGTTGTACCTAGCAGATATTTAACCCAACAGGCTTCATAACAGGCCTAACTAGCATTCAGCCTAATTGGCGTTCAGCTTACGTTTTAGGCTGAACGAGAGTACCCTCGCGGTTCGTTTCGCTTGCACTCGATCTCATGACGCGCCTGCACTTCAACCATCAGCTGAAGAATTTGCTTTCAATCAATATTGAGAGCCAAGTGATACATTCCTCATGTAGTGTTGTCACATTATCGACTATATATATATATATATATATATATATATATATTACACATATACCCACTATAATTGCTAGAGCCGGTAACAGCATCGAAATATTTGTAATGCAAAAATTAAGTATGTAGAGTCATGCAATATTTACTTAGCATACCCAATTGTCGTAAGTCACCAGTCGTTATTTTAATGGATAAATACGTTCCACAGATCTACGCGTTAGAAGTTTCAGTACGATGGAAAATCGTGTGGAACGAAAATGCATAGCGCAATCGCATGCCTAACACAGTAAAACATACACAGTTAAACATACGCTGTAAAAAAAATACATGCAAAGTTTTCTGTATAGCAAAGAAAATCATTTCTTTGAATCGGTTTTATGGTAACGAAATATTACTTAGGTTTGCTGGTATTAAACTTTTTCTTTATACATTTTTGTTTATCGGCGGCAGTACTTTTCTTTACAGTAAATACAAAAATTTGTTTACAGTAAATAAATATTTCTGTGTACCAAAGAAAAACCTTAGGTGACACAAAAACTTATCTTTCGAACATTTTAGTTTTAGTCCATAATGAAACTTACTAAACGCTAGATTAATCAATAAATAATTCCCTAAAACATCGACGTAATGGTTTAACCTTGAAAATACAATAACAGTCTTTACCACAAAGAATATTGCTGAAATGTTGTAACGACAATGCAAGGTTATCATTGCCATTCATACATAGGTCAAACAAAAGTTTGGTTTCTGGCATCCTACTTGCAGTAGTTTATATTAAACCAAACATTTATTTGCGGCAACACCACATCAGTTGCAGCAGCAAAGAAAGTGTTTTTAGAGTGTAAATATCATGCTAGTATTACAATTCTCCGATATGCGATTAACTGTACTAATTTTCTTTGTTGTATCGTAGTTGCAATATAAAAAATATCGCGTCATGGGCGATATCTTGGAATATCTCTTAGGTCAATACAGCAGGTTGCCATGTATCCTTCCTGGTTTTGATTTTGTGGCTGTATTTAACAGCTTTCGTGAATGTTAATTATTTGTTTGCGGAAGAATGTAAGCATTATCTAAAACAGGAAAATAAGCAGTGGTTGGATGTAGTTGAGGTAGGGAACTTATAAGCTAAAAGAAGGCCCTCCAAAAATTTACATAAAATTAAAAACACTCGATTACTTTTGTGTACACTTTCTTTTTTAATATTTATTACTATAAACAATTTTAGGAGGTGTTTGATTCAATTGTCCGTTTTAGATTTAGCCTTTCCCTCTCCAGATACTTCTGCATCTGCCTCTGCAAAAATTAATAATAACTTACTGGTGTTTATTCTTGTAATAAACGTGTTGCCTACTTAGCAGAAGTAGTTTTAAAAATAAGGTTTGCGTATTCTGAAAATACATTTAACATGTAACACAGCATTTAGTGCTAAATAGATCGTAGAAAGTCCAGTTAGCAGACTTTCATGGTAGGACACGCGGATTTTAAATTTTTGCTATTTCCGTCTTTCCGAATTTTGTATTGACGAGTGTGCAAATCGTGGCCTTTTTGTCGTGCGTATAAGATAGATCTCCGCACATGTGCAGCCACGGAAGTAGAAACCTTACCTGAAACCTTACCTCAGACTTTGCTCGTACGAATGTACATGTGTTAAGCACATACACAGGAATACTATGCACCTGTATGATAAGCAGGCCTATATGCTGTGTATTTTTACCTCCTCGCGATTACTTTGTAACTACAGAAATCCCCGTGTGTGAACTTAGTTCCGTCACAGCCGTGATGCACGCCTTTATCTTTACTACTGTGCCATAAAGAAGTGGTGTGTCTGAATGAAATCCGACGGCACACGAAAGTAGACATTATTGTCTTTCTCTCCCCGCTTCTCTCATTCCATGCACACGCTTGCTCACAAAACACAATTATACACAAAGGGGAACGGGGTCATTGCTTCACTCAGGAATAGAAAAAAAAATATATATATAGAGATAGAGAGAGTATGAGACAATGCTCAGTTCCTCTTTCTTCAGTTAATATTATCCCAAACGAAAATAGTTTTACGTTATACGGAAACAGTTTCCGTTGAGCTGCAGCATCCGAAGAAGGTTAATAAAGAGTTAGATAATTTCTAGACTGGCTCGAAGAATTTTCAAACTGGCTCGAAGATTCTGCTGTTAACTCCATTTTTACTCCTAAAATCCAGACTAAGCTGACCCTTCCCTCTTTGTCTCGTCATACCGGTTCAGAGATAAATTATGTTGGCATCGGAGCTTTTATATCGAAAATGGTCGTGGCGGTGTCAAACCACTCGCTTCCTATACCACGGCGAACAGGGCTCCATTCCTGGCGGAGTCAAACCCGGATTTTCGCATTTGGGAAACGCGGAGGCCGTTGATCGTCCCCAAAAACTCTTGCCACCCACTTTTGTATCGATTAAATGCGCTGTAGCATAAAAGTGCTGCGGTCGTGTCGACTGGAGGTAACAATATTGGCAGAAATATGCAAGCAGTCCGGTGTTTGCAGTATATGTAAACAATATTCTTCCCTCCTCCCCCTCCCCATGGCACACTGCAGTGGTGCACGTGTTTGACTCTCGAAGGAACGGTTGTCAGCGATAATTTGGCCGCAAAATAGTGCGACGGGCAAACAGAAGCTATTCCAGTACTGCCTTTTGCCGAACCAAAAAACTAGTTCCAATAACGCGGAGAAAATATTTTATAGCTTGTCTTCTTTCATGGAACTCAATTCAGTGGCATTGGTTTGTAGCGTGACTGATTGGAATGAGTGAGGAGATCTTGAGAGCCAATGAGGGTGAAGCGAGGTGAGTATGGAGCAGCGCCGGAATGAAAGGGCGCGGGAAACTTGAGATCCCAGAGAAAACCCGCCGGCCAGCGGCATCGTCAAGCACGATTCCCACAGAAAATCTGGGAGCTACCCGGCCGGGAACCGAACCCGGTTCGCCTAGGTGGGAGGCGAGTAGTCTGACCACGACACCACCGAGGCCCCGTGGTTGATTGAAGAAAATGCCCGCGTGGGTAGCGGAAATACGCGGGAAGCTGTTTTCCTCGGTACCGACGACGGAAGCTGCGGTACAGTAGCCTGGCTGGAGATACGGCGCCGGCACTCCCGATGAACTCAGTCAAAGGAAATGATGAAAGTAAGTAAGGACTGTGAGTGGCGGCACTGCAGAAGGTGGTGTGAGCGTGGGGACGCTGTGGAAGTGAGTTTGACCGGTGCATTGCCAGCGACGCCTCACGCACGTAGGTAAACGCTATTCACGGTAAACTGAGCACCTTTGAAAGCCCTGTTTAAGATCTGCTTGTATCCATACTGTGTATTCTTCCACCATGCGTAAAATCAACATTGTCATGAGCCTGGTCACGTTATTCATGTGACGGTCAAGTGAACCCGTGAAATTATTGGAAAAGTAAATATTTTTACAAATTGTATCATTCTTAAAATTACATGTATTAAAATACAGAAAACAAAATAAATAATTTCAGTATTCACAAATGTTTACGTGGCACTTTTAGTTCAAAGTTGAAGCACGGAACTACTTACCCTCCGTCGTTACCATCTTCTCTGGGAGGAAGCCACTTAGCGTGCCCGTTAAAGGTAATGCAGCTAGGGCAGTGACATTTTTCAAAGGTTGACTTCAAAAGTGCTGACTTAACCGTGAACAGTCTACACCTTACAAACGCTCCTAAATTATTCACTGATCGCTAACCGAGTGAAGGAATGCCAGGATGACCTCCGCCGAGGACCCCGTTATGTTGTGACACCAGTGTGTGTGTGCGCACGCGCGTGTTATACATATAAATTATTGATTATGGTCGCCCCCATTTTTTATGCTGACTGGGGAGCACCTTTGAACATTGAACTAAACTTGGAGCAAGGATTCGAACTCAGGTCCCCAGGCCGTCACCGTGGGCTGGAGTTCCAAGCAGCTGCGCTACAGACATTTCTAGGCTTCCATAATCACTCTTGAGGATAATGCTCGGTTATTTGACTCACACACGATGCGTCTTGACGTAGTGAAAAGTATTCATAGGTACCCTTTGTTCAGTTAATCCTCCAGCATCTGAATAGCGCGAAAGTTACAAAGAACTTCCCCCTTATAACTAAATCTTTGATGTACTCCGCGGCCTTCGCAGTTGCTTTTGCGGCTATTCAAACACGAAAAGTACAGCAGAACGAACGTTCACTAGTTTTCCTACCAAATTGAACATAAATATATCGTTTCAACTGCTCAAGTTTGACCGATAGTTACCATGTAGACGCTCAGTTTCAGTAGTGCAAAATGTCACTTCCATGGAATACAATATGCAATCGGCAAAATAACCACTTGCGCATAGAAGCTTCGAGCAATCTTAATTGCAGTTACAAAGAACAACTACTGCAGGATTTTATTCTGAACTGAGCTAGTTTTTCGCGCAATGCATTCACATCCCTCCCCGAGTTGAACAACTAGCAACTTCACACATGTCAATAATTTCGGTCATGGTATTTGCTGACACCTTCAGTAACTGCGAACCATCGAAATATTATTATTTCGTTAGAAACTTTGTGAGTATACACGTATATGTATCTGAGTGAATGCGTATTTTATACATGTATGCATATACGTACACATGCACATATATATATATATATATATATATATATACACACACACACATCTATACGTAAAAAAAATCACAAGTGAAATTCCAATACAAATATTTATTAATGGTTTTATATAAATGTTCAGTTCTTAAATTTTACGATGTCAGGTACGCGATGTTGCTGTATATTATGTTTAACTTCAAGTAATCGGAGATAACATATTTATTTTTTACCACGACTCCACAACCCAGTACCGTACTGGATGCAGGTCCTACTGTCCAGCTGTGAAGGGAGCGAAAGGACGAGTGGTATAATCTGTGAGCGTGTGTCAGAAGTGAAGCGATGCGCTTGTCAGCAGTGATTACTCCCATTAACCTCAGTTGTCGGTCCGAACGGCTTCCAAGGCTGCGAGCTCGTCCGACTATTGATTTCTTCAAGCGGACAACATGTTTTGAAGCCTTTTCGGGAGATGCGCGTTGTCCACGGTGAAGTTCAGCTGTGTTTATCCCCAGCACCGCTGCATAAAGGAGAGGTTACGAAGGTGACGCAGTTGTCTACCCGTTACAGCTCTGCACACAAGAAGTGAGATAGAGTAAAGCTCTACGCTCCAGGACAGCGGAAACCCGCCACTTTCATTTTATACGCTGTTTGAGATACCGAGTACTTTTAAAAGCCTTGCTCAGTTTCTGCTTTATGTCCACTGTGTATCATGTGCCAACATTAACAATGGTATGTCACTTGCCACTTCATTCAAGCGTCGATCCTTTAGAAGTTATACGAAATTTCATTTCACTTTCAGTAACGTGGATTTACTTTCCCAAATTTTCTGTTTGTTATTTATGTGTTCAGGAGTTGTTATTCATTCATTTAAGGATTGCCAATGTATTCGTTACTTGGGTAATTTATTTTTGCAGATACCTCTCACTTGCTTATATTTTGGTTATTGCTAGTTTACGTTTATGCGGTGTGCTATCGACGTAACTAAGTATATTCTAAGCTAGGTTCAAGCTTAAATACACGCAATTATAAGCTGGGATTTTTTTTTTTTCATAGTTCGATTTCAGAAGTGTTAAATTTTTTGTGAACTGTCTACATGAAAGTTCAAGAGGTACTCGAGTGTACTATACTGTATTAGAAAAGAATTTATGAAACGCCACGACTTCCAACCTAGTATCAAATCTAGTCATGGCAATGTGGAGTCAAGAGTCCGTCTCCGTAAGAAATGAGCTACTTATTGTCGATAACTTTATAAAACATTATTCATGCCCATTGTCTTGATATCGAATTTGATTTATTCTCGTGCTTGTACTTAAAAGATTTTGCAACAAATAATACAGCCTGTTTCATAAGTGTATTAACTTCATACAAAGGCTATCCAGATCAGATTGATTGCGTATTTTGGACATGTAAGAGTTCAGTGGTTCAACGCCAACGAAGTAGAGTTAAGGATACTTGGATTACATAACTGAAAACTGTATGATACATCCGTGTGCCTACCTCTGGAATATCACAGAACGAATTTTCAGTGTGTTAAATTGGTACAAATAAACCGTCGACGATATACTAGAATTTCGCCTTATAAACTGGCATACAAATATTTTTTAATGGATCACTTGTGCTTTATTTTTCACTTTCCGTGGAATTCCCGTAAGAAGTTGGCGTTGTCTGGGCATCGTGTTCTTTCGAAGGAGGTTACATACAGATTACTACTGTAGATACAACCTCCTTGGCACGCACCTACTGTGGCCAACACTTTCCAGTTTGTGTAGCCAGTCGTGTCCTTGGCATGCGCGATTAGTGTTTTCGCTTCAGTTTCGCAAGTGTACGTGTCGCGCGAGATGTGTTGCATTCCGCCAGTTGATTCTGCGAGGTACGGAAAGCACAGACAAACTACTGCGCGCGGAAGGAAAGGGGGGAGGGGGGTCGTACTTTGTGGTATGCCGAGGAAATGAGAAACGAACAGGCTGAAATTATACTCGAGCTCGTGGTGAGAAAAAACTGGCGCGACAAGTTTCTCCCTTAACCGCAACGAAGTCACTAGCAAGACGACTCTGTGTTAACCCCAGCAATTGAACATCCCTGGCCCGAACAGACGCGCCACGAAATTCTGATTTAAGAAGGCGTGCTAAGATCTAGCCATCGAAACTTGTTCAAGGAAATCGTCTTGTTAGTATAAAATGTAAATAATAATTAAAATATACCGATTTTTTTTATGGACGTTGGTTGACCAAGATTTTAATCTAAAATGTGGGGGACCGTGTCCACATTGAAAACTGGCCCTGGAAGAAGGGTAACCAAACCATGTGGGGTAAACGAACCCAATCATGAGATAGAATTCGCGATCTACCGAATGCGATTCAAACACCGCGCCATCGCCGGCTCAATCACACTCAGTTCTACATCAGTTCGCCCTTCTTAGCGTTGTTGACTCATTTGGGAAAATGTTCAACATTGTACACCATAACTGGATAATTAGTTGGGGGGGGGGATGTTTATCATTGTGGTGTGCTGGTCAGGCCACTCGTTTTTTCACTACGGCAAACCGGGTTCGATTCCTGACAAAGCCAAACCCTGCTTTTTTCCTTGATAAACATGGCGGACGGTGCCGAGGCTATCTCGTAGCATTCCCGCCTCGTCCACCATGGCACTGCGTCGGTGTTCTATACTAACTTCGCTTCACCGGTGTTTGCGCTGAAGAACTTAGATTTAAAACACAGTGCGCACACACACACACACACACACGTATGTGTAGATATGAATATGTCTGTATGAATGTGTATACATCTCTTTCCTTATGAGAAACGTGCGAAAACTCGGTCGACTGCTAAAACTCTCAGGCCAAGAAGCCGTGATATTTCCGAACCATTTAGTTTCACAGAATTAAACTGTAGCTCAGGATAGAGTGCACACGCTCATTAAAAATTTAATGCACCTACTATAAGGACAGCCGTGTCTTGTGTAACTCCCCCCTCCCCCCCAATCCAAACCCCCCTCAATAA
>NQII01006152.1:138880-179772 GCA_002778355.1 Clitarchus hookeri
AATCCAAACCCCCCTCAATAAGTTTTTTTGGTCAACGGGGGAAAATACTACAGCGATGCATACATAACTGTCACATATGTATGTCGTGTCATCAGTACTAAATATTTACCCGCCTTGAACGTAGCGCTTTTATAAGCCAAGAAGTACAACTACTCATACCAAGAACAACAGTAGACGAATTACAGAGCCGCTATTAATCAGAATGCTACACCCAGCGCCTTTAGTTCTCTAAGTAACATTGCAACGTAAAGCTCGTATAAATGATATTCCGCAATTAAGAGCTCTGAAATCGGTAGGTATTTTGAAACCGCCAATTATTCAGATTATTTGTATTTTATAAAGTTCGTATGACACCATTTCGTTTGAAAGTTTCACTTAAACACAGTATAAAATGCCATATTTATACAATTCAAAAATCATATCTGAGTTTAACATAATGAAATAACGTGAAAGCTGCGTGTGTGACAGTGGCACTACGTAGTTACTATTATTTCAAAAGAATGATGGGGCTAGTGAGATAAAGTAATGCACGAGCCTATCACCTGAAGAACTTGTCCATGTTCCGTAGTTATTATTATTATTTTTTTCATATTTGTTGCGGTACAGCAACACGTCTGCGCAAGTCAGAACGTACGGAGGAAGCGAATGTTCGACCCCTGTCAGCACGACTATCTCAACAGATGACCTATTGTGACCTTGAGTGACCTTGGGCGCGGCTGATATTGCAGGAAGGGCCCTTTGAAACGTACAGTGGCTTCATACATTGTATATGGGAAGTGATAAAAACGTTTATCACGGATTGCAAGATTTGGCGTGCAAATGAATGAAGTTTAACGGTTTGTGAGATGAAGGTAGCCAAANAACGTTTATCACGGATTGCAAGATTTGGCGTGCAAATGAATGAAGTTTAACGGTTTGTGAGATGAAGGTAGCCAACCAGATTAAGGGAAAGGGGGTTATGCTGGTAGGTTGCAGAAACCCCCTTTAAAAAATCTGCACATAGAATTGTACAGGATAGCGATGACGTAGGGTATATATGAGAGAGTGGGAAATGGTTTCAGGATGTACAGTATTTACAATATCACAGGATTTACATTATCATGAAGTTATACATAAATCCATACACCATTTTAATATTTAGGGTGAGTTATCCACACATCTGGTAGTAGCAATAAACAAGACGGGAAGGGCTATACGACAGTTAAATAGCATAATTTGGTTTCGGTATGTCAGAATATACAGGAGGATACAAAGCGAATGCTTCTCCAAGCTATACTGCATAGTACTACATACACTATTGTCTGTGAAAATTGCAACATTCAGAAAGAATGGCCCGAATGTATCCAAACTCGGAGGATGTGTAGAACAGTGTACCAGCAATAAGTGATTACGATTACAGAGAGATGGCGTACACGTAGGCCTAGCATCGCCCGGAAAGGTCAGTGTTACGCCAAGCTCAGTCTGTGAAGAGCCGTCAAACTAAGTGAACGCAAGTACCAGTATGCCTCGTCAACGTAAAAGCGCACCATATCAGCATATGGGTGAGTTAGAATGGGGCAGAATGATCGGTCTTCGGGAAACGGGTTTGTCATACCGTGACATTTCGGCTCGTACAGGGCATGCTGCTACGACAGTGATGCGTGTGTGGANTTGTCATACCGTGACATTTCGGCTCGTACAGGGCATGCTGCTACGACAGTGATGCGTGTGTGGAACCAGTGGATAAAAGAGGGTCGTACGCAGCGACGAGCGGGTACTGGACCACTCAATGTGACCACAGCTCGGGATGACCGCTATCTTGTACGTAGGGTCATAACGGACCGTACTGCCTCGTCCACAGTGTTGGCTCGACCCTGAAGCACTGCAACGGGTGNCTTGTACGTAGGGTCATAACGGACCGTACTGCCTCGTCCACAGTGTTGGCTCGACCCTGAAGCACTGCAACGGGTGTGGACCTGTCTGCGTCGACGGTTCGACTCCGTCTGCTGCGGGTTGGACTGGTGGCACGCATGCCATGACGTCGGCTTCCATTGTCCAGAAACCAAAAACGCCTCAGACTGTACTGAGCACGTGAACGCCGTCGTTGGCGTGCTTATTGGCAAAATGTATTGTTTTCGGTCGAGTCCCGCTTCAACCTGTCCTACAGCGATGGCCGCATACGTTTTAGACGCTAGCGTGGTGACCGCAATCTGTCAGCCTGCATTGTGGAGCGGCATAGCGAACAAACGCCAAGTGTGATGGTTTGGGGCGTCATTGGATACAACATGCGATCTCGACCCCTGCGTATTGAGAGCAATCTGAACAGCAATCGCTACATCAGCGAGGTTTTAGAGCCCGAGGTACTACCCCTCCTTCAGGAGACTCCACGTTGCCATATTTCAGCAGGATAATGCCCGGCCACATGTGGCGAGGAATGTGCAAGCCTTCTTCAACGAACGATGGGTACCACTGCTTCCCTGGCCTGCACGTTCGCCTGACATGTCGCCCATCGAATATGTCTGGGATATGGTTGGTCGTCACGGTCCTCTAGCAACCACTGTTGATGCTTTGTGGACTCGCATACAAACCACGTGGAGGAAGATTCCTAGGAACATATCCAGGTCCTCTTTGATTCCATGCCACGACGTGTAGGGGCTCTGATTACAGCACGTGGGGGGCTTCACACCATTCTGAATTCTCAAGGACAGAGATCATGCACAGTTCTGTAATGCTAATAAAATGTGTATTGTTATGTACGTAATCTGTTGTATAAAAATCACTTCAATCACTTATATCCTTCGTGGTGTTGCATTTTTCGCAACGTCAGTGTATAAAATATAATGCTAAAGAACATTGCCGAAAGGCAGAAAGAAGACCTGTAGAGATGGATAGACTGCGACGTAGTACGCGTGTACCCAGTCTTCAGATGTTAGAAATGATGTCATTTTACAAGGAATGAATGTACAATAAAAAAATTTTGGAGCGCATCCACGGAAGATAACTGCAGTGGCGTGATCACATACAGCGCATGAATCAGGAAAGATTGCCATAAATGATCATGAATTGGTCACCTCCTAGCACAAGACTGAGAGGATTTCCTCGGAAGACACGTGGAGGAGGTATTGTGGAAACAGGAATTTAAACCGCGACTTTAACTATAGTGACCCTGTTCATCTAACAGTACTCCCTGAAACCTATATTTTTTTTTAAATATTGCAATCGCTTTTAATTATTTCCAAAAAGCACGAAGGAAAAATTACTCTTAGCAAATATTTAGGGTAAAGGCATTGTGTCAAGCTGGCAATGAAAACGCGTGCCAAAGCATATGGCAACGAGAGTCTCTAAATGCGCCAAGTTTGGGTTCTTAAATTTTTATCCTCATTTCTTTCCTTTTAGAATAAAATTTAATAAAGTAAACTGTAAATTGATAAATTTAACTCAAAATATGTAACATTAAATTCTGCATAATTATGGAATTTTTAAATTAAATTTACGAATTTTAAGCTTTACAAAGATTAATTCTCAAAATTAATAATGGCATATTAATTAAAGTTGGAAATAAAGAAATTTAAATAATTGAAGTAGAAAACTTTTTTTTACAAGAAAAAAAGAATGAGCCTACTTTCCTGTACATGGATGAGATATATTTTAATGAAGTTCTTAAATGATGGGTTCTAGGTGGGTCTTGGCGCCCCGTTAATAGCGATATCAATAGAGATGCAACCAGAAACAAATGCAATACTAGTGAGACTGCCGGGTGATGCCGCCGGCCGGCGGGTTTTCTCTGAGATCTCTCGTAATCCCCACCATTGCATTCCGGTGCTGCTACATTGTCACCTCATTTCAGCCTCACCGGCTCTCAAGACCTCGTCAAGAGCTACCCAAATATCTCCACTCCACTAGTTACACAATTACAAATGCACGTTTTCCTTACCTGCGACTCGGGACACCGAACTCCTTGTACCGTAGGCTGGAGTGCAGCGAACTATATTACAAAGATGTGATTCGGAGCATCAATTTCGGTAGTAATCAGTCTCAAGTTTTGGTCGACTGGGTTTGCCAACTCCAAATATTTATAGGGAACCCATTTTAAAAACAAGTTTGTGAGTCACTTGAACTATTTAATTTTACATGGCCAACCATAGCACTTCTTGTGAGCAGAATTTGGTGTGAATAGATTGACTGGTCCCGAGATATGGCATAAAAGCTTTAGTTTCTCATTTGGCGGTATCATACAAAAAAAAACCTCAAACAGGCTCCTTATAGTCATATCTGATGCTTCTAACATATACTGTCGGCATAAAAAGTGGGTTGAAATTTTCGAATTATTTAATAGATTTGATAAACTAATCTAAATAAATTATATTGCACCATTTTGAAAAATAATTTGCTAATCTGCTTAAATCATGTTAGTTAACATAACCCACGGTAGTATTACTTGTGTGAAAAAAATAAATAGAATTTAGTTTGGGAATTAGGTGATTGGTTTTCAAGATGTGGCGCACATGTTTCATTTTATCACCTGGCAATTTATTACAAACATACGGCAAAATATGATCTCTATAAGCATATTTGATGCTTTTAATGGATACTCTCAGCAAACAAAGTTTAATTGAAACTAGTTAAATTGTTTAAGAGATAACACAAACTTGTCTAATTTATTTATACGGCAGCCATACTGTACATAGTGCCAGACCCACTTAAAACATGATCTACTGTAGCACTACTTGTGTGCAAAGTTCGGTGGGGATCGGCTGATTGGTCCCGGACATATGACATTAAATCTCCATTTTCTGATGTGGTGCTATCTTCATTACTGGAGAACAAAACTGTTAAGTATTGGCACATTCTATGTTTGCCATAGATACTGCTACATATTAAAGTTGGTTGAAATCGTTTGAGGCATATGTCATACTAACATAAAATATTCACATGGCCGTTATTTTTTTAATATGTTACTAGCTCCTTAAGTCACATAAATTTAGATGGACTACAAAAGTATAACTTGTCGTCTGAATTTAGAGGGTATCAGTAATAGTTTCTTGAGATAGTACACGATAGCTTAATTGTACATGTCGTGCTATCTTCCAAAATGGAAGCCAAATGAATTTATTTATTAACTCATTTGATGCTTGCATATGTCTCGTAAGTAGGGGGCAGTGACATTTCGCGAAAAGATTTCGAGACAAGGTACGGTCTAAAACACTGTAGAGTCGTCAAGCTTCTTTGATTGGCTAAATAATGGCCTGGCTCGTGTTAACCGTTTGCGCACGAATCATGAATGTTCAGTGTCGGAGTTACTTAGTCCTGAGTGGCTTGGTCAAAGACGGACACGGTACCAGCAGCCAATGGAGGTATAACAACAGGTGAGGTGTGTATATAGTATTGAAGTCTTACTGTGTGCTCCGATTTTTACGCGAAAAGTCACTGGCCTTACTCATAAGCATATCAAGTTAAGTTGAAATTGGTTTCGTTATTTCGTAGATATAGAATATTTTTACATGGAACACCTGAGGGGCGTATCTGAGTTCGTGAAGGATGTAGGTCTTAATAAAAATAGAAGAACTAAATTTGATTTCTAATTTATTCACACAGCTATTATTTATTACATTAAATTATCTATCTCCACCAATCCTCTTTTAATTTAACAGTGAGCGCAATATTTAATGTCTATTTCAACTCTAATTAACGTCCTTCTAAATTGTATCTGTTTTGTTACAGTCAATTAACTCATGCTCATTCTTAACACGTTCAGTCTATCTGTTGCCACCATTTTTAAGGTCTTTCACTCACGCATTTAGTCAAACAGTCCAGCCTGCTAGCCACACCCTTCACTGCTTGATACTCGCAGTCGCAGATTTCCCTTTCGCTGATACAAACTAGCTGATAAGAGACTCTGTCAAGACACACTTTATTGTTGCAAAAGTTACCGCCAGCATACAAAGTAAAGTTCGATTTGGTTACTTGGTTTCGTAGATATAATATACGTACTAAAATAAAATATTTATATTGCCACCATTTTGAAAATAAGTGTCTGGCCCACTTAAAACATGTTATTTTACATGGCTTCTGCAGTACTACGTGTTAGCCAAATTTACGGAAACAGTTGATTGTTTCCCAAGATATGACAAAATTTGATTTATTCATGTGGCAATATCTTGATAAATGGTGGACAAAAGAGTCTCTGGGTAGACGCATTTAATGATTGTAGTAGATACTGCCAGCATACAAGGATAAGTTGAAATGTGTTTCATGATTTTGGAGATATATCGTAGAAGTTTAAAACGTTTATATGGCCGCTGTTTTCAAAATAATAGTATACTCACTAAAACATGTCAGTTTAAATGACATACCACAGTATTAATTGAGTGCCAGATTTGGTATGAATCAGTTGATTGTTTCCCGAGATGTGACATTAAGACTTTATTTTTATGTGGGGCTATTTTACAAAATGGCGTATAAAAGAGGCCATTTATTAACACAATTTATGCTTGTAAAATATACTTTCAGCACAAGTTTGGTCTAAATCGGTCAAACTGTATGGTAGATATTGCAAATGAATCTAAAATACTTATATTGCAATCATTTTTTTAAATAACTGCCTTATCCATTAAAATATATAAGAGCATGGCCTACAAAAGTGTTATCTATGTGACAAATTTGGCAGTAATCAGTTGTGTAGTTACCGACATATGACTAAAAGCGTTAATTTTCATGTTCTACTATCTTCCAAAATGGTGGATTAATAACATAGCTTTTTTAATGCAATGCTTACATCATACACTGTCAGCTTTCCAAATGTTGTTAAAATCGGTTTAATAGTTCCTAAGATATAACATAAAAATTTATTATTTCAATTTGCACTATCTTTCATAATAGTCTACCAATAACATTATTGGTTTCTACATTCAATGCTTACATCATGCACTGTCAACGTACGAAACCAGGTTCAAATTGGTTGAATGGTTTCCGAGATATAATGGAAAAGCTTTATTTTTTAATGTGCACTATATTCCAAAATGGTGGATTAAAAACATTATAGTTTCCAAAATCCAATACATATATCAAACTCTGTTAGCGTACCGAATTTTTTTTAAATAATCGGATAAATGGTCCCGAACATACTGCCCTATTGTTTAATTACCGCTATGTTGAAAATAAGTAATCCGGCGTGATTGAAAACTATAAAAGTCTGATATACCGACTAAATACTACATGTTGACCTAGTTTGGTGAAATTCGGCTGTCGGGTTTAAAAGTTATTAAGGGAGGGGGGGTGGTCATACTTTCCAGACAGACATTNAGGGAGGGGGGGTGGTCATACTTTCCAGACAGACATTCGGGTGATTGCATAAGCCTATCTTTCCTTAGGAAAGTAGGGTAACAATTTTAGGAACGGCACGGGATTGTCCCAATCAAATAAAATCTTGGGCGATATGATGTTCTGGTATTTCATTTTGCAACATGTATCTAGGGTTTTCCCAGCACCCGGTGTTCCACATGCTCGTGTGTNATGATGTTCTGGTATTTCATTTTGCAACATGTATCTAGGGTTTTCCCAGCACCCGGTGTTCCACATGCTCGTGTGTTGTTGACGTCACACGTCTGGCTGTCAGACTCGTATCGCTGACTTTTGACCAGCGGCGGCTGCAGCACGAGGCGAACACACACCACCACAGTCCGTGACGTTAGGCACAACCTTTACCACTCACCACTCAGAGTGAGTGGCGACAAAACCAGCACAGACTGCTAGGGGCGACGCAGGGGATGTAGCTTGTGCCCCTTCGAAGAGAAGAACCATGCTACAAGAGACCAAGCAGGAGTACATTCGTGTTTTTGTTATATATTTGTGTATAACTCTTAACTTACCCGCAATTTTCAGGGTATTAATAATTTTACAAAAAAATNTGTTTTTGTTATATATTTGTGTATAACTCTTAACTTACCCGCAATTTTCAGGGTATTAATAATTTTACAAAAAAATAAACTTTTAATAGTAATGTGGCGCGGGAAAAGATGAACAAATCTATTTTTGTTTGAAAGCGATATTGCGAAAGGTAGCTGAGACATGCCTAAAATTATTTAACACGTGAAACCTTATCCTTTCGTTTGGCCGGTGCCGCACTAGATAGTGCCCTTAAATGTATACAGGTACTTACGTCCCTTGCACGCCAGTAAGGGACCGCTGGAATAAAAGGAAATTTCATTATTGAGATGGTACAGACGAAATAAGTTATCTCGATGTAATTTCATCAGGACAATATTCCTCACACCTGAAGTACAGGATAAGGCGCCCTTCAGTACCCCGTTGTACCATCTCGTGCCTGGACACATGCGTTGATACGATCGGGCGCGGAATCAGACAAACGCCGTACGCACTCCTCCAGCAGAGATTCGCCTACACTCGTTGCAGTTTGTGTTCCAACTCATGGGCACTTTGAGAGAAGTAGGAAGCTGACGTCCCATCTGGTCCTACAAATGTTCAGTGGGCAACAACTTCAGGTGAAAAAAACTCCTAGGAAACCATATATATATGCGGATGAGCGTTACCTTGGTAATCTCACTCCTGGGCACTCAACAGGTGAAGGTAAGCACTTGACACTCGTATGGTGTCTTCGATGTACCGCTGTGCATTCCACTACCCTCGTGTCACTTCCAGTGGCGAATTATGACGATTTTCGATGACTCCTGAAATCATCATGCCAGGTGTAGAAGAATCGTGATACCGCAAAGTGAGACAGGGTTTTAGTTTGGCAAGGTGGTAATCATCCCCCCCTCCCCAAAAGCGTGATTAGTATGCAGTATTTAACTTATGTATTTCTGTGCTGATATTACTGTAGACGAAAGTGACGATGTTAAGGGTGTCATAAAACGTAAAAAAACGCCGATAACGCAGACTTGCTAGTGCTAGGTGTCTGAAAGTGCTTCTGGTAAAGATACTACACTCTAATGAAGTTGCCACATGTCGCTGGATGGTGGGCAAGGAAGCTACTGGTTTGTTCGTATTCTCACAATTAAACGGTGCTCTCTCCCAGTGGTCTATCGGGGATCTGTTCACTTACCCATTTCTCACGACACAATCTAACTATGCAGTCCGAACGGCCCAAACGGCAGGTAATTCAACGCACCCGCTTCCACGTACCTCTCGCCGTCCAATTACCCAGCTTCTCTCAAAACCAACTACTTGTTAATATGGCTGTCTCGTACATCTTCCAAGCATGACTATCGCTCGTTAACCACTCCTGGCGCGTCGCATGTGCTGTTCTGAAGACTGTTTACACATGCCCGCCCGCGGAGATTGACAGACTCGCCCTCGTGTGCATGCGCCGTCGCACGAAACTTTAATCGTTTTCATATCATATATAGAGTTGCCTGTTTACCAGTTTTCACGTATACCGCATGGTTTTTAAAGACTGCGCAAGTTTTTATAACAGCGAAAGAGTATGTGTGTGTATGTTGTATGTGTGTGTATATATATATGCATTTACATACACATGTATATGCATTTACATACGTATACTTGCAAATAGAAGAATTCTCTCAGGTTTGCACGCATTATACGTACCTAATGTTTGTGTAATGAAGATCTCTTTATTTCTTGTATTTGTAGACGTGACTGCTCTTAACAATTCCAAATAATTTCTGTTGGAGACAAAATTTGCCAGTCATTCTCTAAAAAGCGCAGACGAAGTAAGGTGGACCTAAATCAATAAGTGACTTGCTAAGCAAACTGTACAAAATAAAAGTACATCGTGCATGAGAGAAATATATGTAAACGAGAAAAACCATAATGGAATACCATTTCTAAACGTGTCCAAGAAATCCTTATATTGACTCTCCCTCCTTCTAAAATTAATTCCTTTGTGCGTCACTGTATTTCGTGCCTGATTCTGCTAATAAAGGTACTACAAGAACCTTGGAGCGAAACACTAGAAATATGAATAACGCTTCGCTGAACGCCATGGCCGTGAATTACGTTCGTTTTAAGAAAAGGTCTTGAGCTGGGTCTGACAAGTTTGGGCTTCCCAGATGTGTCAAAAATGTCCGGAAAAACTCTGAAAGTTTTGAATTAAAATATTATCGAACACGCGCTTATAAGATCTGTGTTTACTTTCTATGTATCTTCTACAGCTTAGTTACCTATTTTCGCGTTCTTGTTTCCGGAAGTAGTATTCAAGTTGTTGCAGCGTCTAGCTGAATTGGCAAATATAACTAAAAGTTCAACACCGTTGTTGCTGTACCAGTACATCTAGTGGGAATTTAGGGTAAGGATCGGTGTAAAATAAGCATGGGTTGGCGACAGTTAGTTATTTTGAATCGTAGGTAACTGTAATAAAGTAAATAGGCGTGACTACGGTTCCCACACGCAGAAACCTGAGCCCGCCGTAAGTGGAACCCGAGTCGCCGTGGTAAGGGCCGCTGCACCAGCCACGCGGCTGCCTCGGCCTCGCACATCTGCTGTAAGGAAGTCCTAGTTCTGCGAGTAAACCATCAAAACTTTTAACCGCAGTCACAGTTAGTAAGATTTGATTGTGTCCAGCGGAGTAGTTTTTGAATGTGAGCTGCCCATATCTCACTCAGATAGAGCACTTTCAGTTTTTTTTTTTAAAACTTAAGGCTGTAGTTTTCCAGTGAAATCAGTAGTATAAGTCACACCGATTGGGGAAAATAAAAAATGACGCACTTTAACCGACATCGTATGATTTTTGTTTCATTTCATAAATGAATTCTTCATATTTCATCCTCCTTTTCTCGTGAATCACAAAAAGTTGTCGATGCAGGTTCGACAGCGACGCAGCATGTTTTTGGATAGCCTACGTTATCAAAGATCATTGTCGTCTCCTGCTCCTGGAAGAGTCCAATATCAGCTGTCGCGAGAATCGTTCTTACAGCGTCACGCATCTCCCTAGAACCATCAGATAAAAATATTAATATCAAAGGAATGCGCCAAATGTTAACGTCAAAGGAATCCACCGTTTGACCNTAGAACCATCAGATAAAAATATTAATATCAAAGGAATGCGCCAAATGTTAACGTCAAAGGAATCCACCGTTTGACCTGCATTAAGTCGATGAACGCCACTTGTGAACAGGACGAAACGTCAGAGAGTTACGTGATGAATCGAAAGCACGGTAAATATCTTACGATCACTAACCTACATCAAATATCCGCTTGTTTGCAGTTTAATCAGTAAAATACTGCTTCGTGTTGGAAGACTTGGCTTCTGGTCGCNTAGAACCATCAGATAAAAATATTAATATCAAAGGAATGCGCCAAATGTTAACGTCAAAGGAATCCACCGTTTGACGTACATTAAGTCGATGAACGCCACTTGTGAACAGGACGAAACGTCAGAGAGTTACGTGATGAATCGAAAGCACGGTAAATATCTTACGATCACTAACGTACATCAAATATCCGCTTGTTTGCAGTTTAATCAGTAAAATACTGCTTCGTGTTGGAAGACTTGGCTTCTGGTCGCNTACATCAAATATCCGCTTGTTTGCAGTTTAATCAGTAAAATACTGCTTCGTGTTGGAAGACTTGGCTTCTGGTCGCCTGAAAACAGTACAGAATATCCTGCGGAGTTCAACGTGACAGTCATTCCAAGAATAATATTTAAACGAACGTGTGTGCTCTTTCTAACGGTTTCCGAGATAGCGCTGCACGAGTACACGGTTGCGTGAGTATTTATAAAAATATTTTAAGCAAAGTTTCAAAAGTGTCTTATTCAAGTGGCGAGTTAAACTTTTTTTCGAAAATTCTTGTACGCTCTTTTGCCAGTTGCATGAGAACGCGGTGTGTTGCTCACAGGAGTTCGTCCATGGCGTTTCTGTATACTTTCTTTAGAACACACATCTACAACGTCACTGTCGACTGCCATGTCAGCCAATAGACGTTCGACGCCATAGCACATTTCTACAATACCTCCAAGAGCGAGAAAAGCAGTCCGCTGACGAACGTTTTCAGACAGTAAACGCGTTTAGGCTGAAATGAAGGAAAAAGGTAATGACTGACAGTCGAGTGGACAAAAAAGATATGGATACACGAGACGAACAGTTCTAGTGCATAATGGATGCCGTTATATTTAATTTATCATTATTATGAATAAAAACAGGGAGAAAATAGGTGTGCCAGTAATGCTTAATAAGAAATCTCATGTAAAATATTACTAAACAGAGTGCGCGCGAATACAGTGCGTTGTCCCTTTGGTGTAATTTTACTATACTTGGTTATGCTTTGTTTGCATGAGGCGGAGGAATATTCTGAAAGTAGAACATTAGCATACCTTCAGAAAAGTTGGAAGTAATCATGAATGTAATATACACGCGTAAAGGAAGGTCAAGATGAATTCAGACGAGCAGCATGGANAAAAGTTGGAAGTAATCATGAATGTAATATACACGCGTAAAGGAAGGTCAAGATGAATTCAGACGAGCAGCATGGCATGTTATTGAACGACTTGTAAAATGTATGTATGTAGGCAGTGGAATTTTTCAAAACATGTTTATGAACTATACCCAATTTCTCACTTGACCAATACATATTACGAACAATGCGTAATTATTATCTTGTAAATTATTTTGTAGTTGCAGATTATATAATGATGGCACGCTGTACCACAGCATCATGAAAAGGTAATATATCTTAAAATTCTCAGCTTAAAAATTACGCTTTAGCAAACGGCACAGAAGATTAGCTGCGCCAGGGTTGATGAGCATACTGTACGCTTAAAATGTTATGGGGATTAATTAATGTAGTAGATACTGTTACGCAATCCTCCTTTATAACTTTTTTTGTCTAGTAAATGTTTGCATATCAGAACAGTTTGCTTTGGCACGTAACATGGCCGTCGAGAGGTATACACGAAATAAACCCCAAGAAAACGAAGGTCTATAAGCTTTCTCTATGAAAAATATTTTACTCTTTTTTTTTTTCTCTTTGGAATTTCGTTTTTTTAAGAGATCATTTTACTTGGAATAATACGTTTCGGAGCCACGTTCGGTAAGTGTCGAATAGTAAAGCCCGACTACGGCAAAAAGTGCGTGTGTAATATAAGTATAAATTATAGTTAATATGTTAAATTAAAAATAGATATACAAGTTTTATGTTTATAAACATTATTACAAAATAATAATATTGAGACATTTACGTACTATTTTTTTCATTATTGACCCTGTAGGCGGATGCATAGTACTGCCAGGAGAGTAACGTAACCAGAGTTCCGTTGAAAACACCCCGCGTAGTCCTGTGCGTCAATAATGAATAATAAAAGTTAGCCCTGAGAAGCCGGTGGTATTTTAGCCGTTCCAGGCACGTTGATTTTCATTAACTAATTGAATACGTATCTCATTCTTATTTATTTATTTTATCAATGACTAATTTATCTATATAGGGTTATGTACATAAAAGTCAAAGTTTGTATGCATGTTTGTTTGTTCTTTATACAGTTTTACACCGCTCGACGAATCTGGACCAAGTTTGGAAGGAAATACCATTTAGTAGCAAACTTAAAATACTGTTTAGGCCAAAATGGGTTCAGACACCTCATTGGGCTCGAAACCCCTAAAACGGGGTCGTGTTTATCTCATTACCCTCTTATAACATGGCAACGCCGGGTAGTTCAGCTAGTTTTTTAAAAAATAATTTTCGGAATCATCTTCCCAAGAGCTTACATTTGATACACTTAAGTCCGTCCTGCATTGTGACAGTTAATGTTTGCCAAATGGAAATTATTATTACAAGAAATGCTATATTGTTATATAGTATTTTTATAAAGTTTTTGTAACACTTTTTCCAAGAGTTTTTATTTAATACTTTAATAATTTGAAAAAAAAATTAGCCTGACATTATGGCAGCTAGTGTCCGTCATATTGATAATTTCGTGAATTCTTCTATTCTACGTCACTCGCATTGTCAAGACAAATCCAACGATACCTCATTTGTCAAAATTGGTCCAGCCAGCCGTTTGGACTCTAAGGGTAGGATTAATAAACACCAATGCATACAGACGCGCGAAAAACATTACCCTCATTTTGACTTCGTGGTGGCCGAGTAAAAATACAGCAGTGATAAGATGGGACGCGCCAACCCGCAGACTTAAATCACGACGTAAAACTGTTCGGAGCTGCATTCCTACGTGTGATCAAATTCTTTTCCACCATTGGCGATACAATTATTTGTATAAAGCGGAGGGCGTGTTCACACAGTCGTGTTGACGTGCGTAATCGCTTCGCAATGATCAGGATCAGATAGAGGCCACGGGACGTATATCCGGCAAACAGCTGGCGCTTGTTGACTTCACTCCAAGGAGAATTATCGCGCTTGTCCTTTCCCCTTGTCGTGACCCCAGAGAAGCTACAAGCTATGTTTGTAACTACTAGCGATGTAATTAGATCGAGATATATCTATATCGTTATGCGAACCTGATTGTAAATGCTCATTTAAATCTTGAAGTAGATTTTGTACTCATTAATCCCTAGTTCTTTTTTCCAATCACCGTAGTATAAATGTAAGTCCATTGTGGAGTATGCAAATTTCAACATGTGCAGTGGAGTGAAGTGGAGGGATGTGGGCGGCTCGTAACATCGCGGTTTTGAGAGCCGATGAGGGTGAAGCGAGGTGAGTGTGGAGCAGCGCCGGAATGCAAGGGAGAGGGAAACGAGAGATCCCGAGAAAACCCGCCAACCAGCGGCATCGTCCGGCACGATTCCCGCATGCGAAAATCCGGGAGCGACCCCACCGGGGAATCTTACCCGGTTAGGCCTAGGTGGGAGGCAAGCAGTCTGACCACTACACCACCGCGGCCCCAACGCGTGGAGTGAAAATCTACAACACGCGCTGTTGCCGCCCGTGTGCAGGTGGTGGATAAGCAGACATCACTCAGACATGTTCAGCAGTTTCGAATATTGGTTTTCTGAAGCTCTGCTCACAGTTTGGTTACGTAGGCAGGCGGTACATTTGACGGTGATCCAGCTACAATCCAACTTTGCGAACTGTGGGATAATCGCAAGGGCATATATCAACTAGGCGTGCAGAGATGAAATAGTGAAGCGGTCTCTTTGATCTCAGCGAACTTAACAACTGACAGCTGAAATGCCCGCTGCCATATTCGTGGCGTTTGCCACAATAGTCAGGCCCATCGAGAAAGGGGTGGGTAAATAGTAAAGGGGGAGGGGGGCAATTCCCCGTGTCCCGGGCACCAGGAGGTCCCTGTTGTAACTATTGTATTGGATGGAAACTAAGTTGTCTTGGGAGAAAAGATTAAAACCATTTTCTTAAAATCTTCTTTAAAACTTACTGCATGTACTAGTTTTGCTACTAACATAACTATATACAGAAATATCTTAAAATATCACAGTCACTGAAGTTCCTTGTTTAAAGTAGTGCAGAGGGTTCGAAAAGTTGGGCATTAAAGTAGGAAAGGATGCCAAACAAAATTCTTTGCCTCCGTGCCCTTAAGGGCTGTCGATGGCACTGCGATATAGGCTGATAACGGTCAAGTTAGCAAGCTTATTTTAAGACCCTCTCAACATAAATAATCACAAAAAAAAATATTTTGTTGTGTCCACAGAGAGATATAAAATGTATACACAGTGTTTATTAGTAACATGGGAAATTTTCATACTAATAGTTGCCAAAAGGATACAAATAATCTGAAAATAACTTTTAATACGACCGTAAAAAGTGATCACTTTACCGTGAACAGCAAATAGTCGAGAAATTACACCAGTGTTGTGCTGTTATTGTCACTGCATACCACGAAATAATACGGTCTTTAAAGTTTAATGGCGATGGTGTTGCAGGATTTATGTGCGCATTTAAACGGACTGTATTCATTGCTGGAAATAAGCCACTGTCCCCATTTGTTGCCTGTCAGTCGTTGCTTCCTGTTCCATCGACTGCTAGATTCTCCTGTAGTGCCTGGTTATTCGTCGTTCATTGTTTGGTGTTTGTCTGGTATTTGTTTTCTTTACTTCTGTACTGAGACTTATTGTCGGCATGAGCACAACTCATTTTAATGCTCACAGAAATAATGCTCGTCAGCATGATGGCGACCGAGTTCACATAAAGTCGGCTCATTTCATCACTTGATACTTACTTCCCCTGTAGCAAGAGTTCCCTCAAGAACAGAGCATTTTTTTTGTTTAAAAACTAAACTATTTATATTTGGTAAGCCATACCGAATTAAACACTGGCTTAGTTTGTATTTGGAATTAAATTTAAAGTTAGAATTTAAGGTTATTTAGTTCAATTGCAAATGAGAAAATCCAGAGGCCATGGCTTGTAAAGTTACTGTGTAAGGGTAATTTTTAATTAACTTTCTATTCTTATTATTATCTTAAAAGTAGGGATTGTAGGAAAAACTTTATTCATAATTTTGGGATTATCTATATTAATATTGGGGGAAAAGGGGAGTAGCCCCTGTAAAAAACCCCGATGCACTGTAAGTAAGTTAAATTACTAAGAACAGCGCATGAGAAGTGCGTGCCCAACCAAAGGCGCAGATTGTCCTCCGTCTACAGAGCGACCTCAACAACGAGGTCTTGAGAGCCGATGAGGGTGGAGCGAGGTGAGGTATGGAGTAGCGCCGGAATGGAAGGGCGGGGAAACGGGAGATCCCCTAGAAAACCCGCCGACCAGCGGCATTGTCCGGCACGATTCCAACATGCGAAAATCTGGGAATGACGCAGCCGGGAATCGAACCCGGTTCGCATAGGTGGGGAGGTTCCTTCATCGAGGTGGGACCCAGCTTTTAGATTACTATATTATAGCACGGCTAATATATACCAATACTGTTTTTCACACCCCAAATTACTTTTAAACTGCTATTATTTTCAATCACCTATAAAGTTAAGTTTAGCAAGTAAGGACAAGTTGCAATGGTTAAAAAAAATACTGGAAAGTANTATTTTCAATCACCTATAAAGTTAAGTTTAGCAAGTAAGGACAAGTTGCAATGGTTAAAAAAAATACTGGAAAGTACCAAACAAGAAGATATTAGGAAGAGCCAAATCCCTACGCCACGCTTCTTTATGGTCGCCCTTGTGCCAAACGCATGTTCCGCAGTGTAGGTAAGGTTGGTGATCGTGCGGGGGCGGACGGAATTAGTAATCTTGGCTTCGCCGATAATACACAAGGCCTTAGCAAGATAACAATTATCTTAGAGTGATAGGGAGGTGAACTGTTTTGGAGTACAGAAATGTATGTTCCGTCTGCACGATTGCCGAGGTGCTGTATCCCATCGGAAACCCACTCTCTCTCGACGATATGTCGCCATGCATAACTGCAGAAAAAGGGAGAGCGCTAACATATTCAGTCGCACATTAATTTATCATTTGAAGTGTTGCAATGAACCAATTTTATGTCCGAAATTGTACTTGTACCGGTACAAAGCTACCTTACCTCGGAACCAGTAAACAACCTACGATGTACTAGAAATTATTGGCAGTATTTGTTTTTGAACCAAACAAATGGCCTCGGAGACAAACGAAGAGTTGAACTGCTGGAAAATATTAGTNACGAAATGGGCTTGAAAGTAAATCTTTAGCAGGGCTTCAAGAAAGTCTCTTCCAGTCGTGAACCGACTATAGTCCTGTGCGTCAATAATGAATAATAAAAGTTACTCCTGCGAAGCCGGTGGTATTTTAGCCGTTCCAGGCTACTTGATTTTCACTAACTAATTCAATACGTATCTCATTCTTATTTATTAATTTTATTCATGACTAATTTATTTATATAGGATTATGTATATAAAAGTCAAAGTTTGTATGCATGTATGTTTGTTCTTTATACAGTTTTACACAGCTCGACGATTCTGGACCAATTTTGGAAGGAAATACCGTTTAGTAGCAAACTTAAAATACTGTGTAGGCCAAAATGAGTTCCGACACCTCATTGGGCTCGAAACCCCTAAAACGGGGTGGTGTTTATCTCATTACCCTCTTATAACATGGCAACGCCGGGTAGTTCAGCTAGTTTTTTAAAAAATAATTTTCGGAATCATCTTCCCAAGAGCTTACATTTGATACCCTTAAGTCCGTCCTACATTGCGACAGTTAATGTTTGTCAAATTGAAATTATTATTACAAGAAATGCTATATTGTTATACAGTATTTGTATAAAGTTTTTGTAACCCTTTTTCCAAGAGTTTTAATTTAATACCCATATTTCTGGGGTTTGAAAAAAAAAAATTAGCCCGACATTATGGCAGCTAGTGTCCGCCATATTGATAATTTCGTGAATTCTTCTATCCTACGCCACTCGCATTGTCAAGACGAATCCAACGATACCTCATTTGTCAAAATTGGTCCAGCCAACCGTTTGGACTCTAAGAGTAGGATTAATAAACACCAATGCATACAGACACGCGAAAAACATTACCCTCATTTTGAATTCTTAGTGGCCGAGTAAAAACACAGCAGTGACAAGATGGGACGCGCCAACCCGCAGACTTAAACCACGACGTAAAACTGTTCGGAGCTGCATTCCTACGTGTGATCAAATTCTTTTCCACCATTGGCGATACAATTATTTGTATAAAGCGGAGGGCGCGTTCACGCAGTCGTGTTGACGTGTGTAATCGCCTCGCAATGATCAGGATCAGATAGAGGCCACGGGACGTATATCCGGAAAACAGCTGGCGCTTGTTGACTTCACTCCAAGGAGAATTATCGCGCTTGTCCTTTCCCCTTGTCATGACCCCAGACAAGCTACAAGCTATGTTTGTAACTACTAGCGATGTAATTATATTGAGATATATCTATATCGTTATGCGAACATGATTATAAATGCTCATTTAAATCTTGAAGTAGATTTTGTACTCTTTAATCCCTAGTTCTTTTTTCCAATCACCGTAGTATAAATGTAAGTCCATTGTGGAGTATGCAAATTTCAACATGTGCAGTGGAGTGGAGTGGAGTGAAGTGGAGGGATGTGGGCGGCTCGTAACATCGTGGTTTTGAGAGCCCGTGAGGATGAAGCGAGGTGAGTATGGAGCAGCGCCGGAATGCAAGGGAGAGGGAAACGGGAGATCCCGAGAAAACCCGCTGATCATCCGGCACGATTCCCGCATGCGAAAATCCGGGAGCGACCCCACCGGGGTCGCTCCCGGATAATCGTAAGGGCACAGATCAACTAAGCGCGCAGAGATGAAATAGTGACGCGGTCTCTTTGATCTCAGCGAACTTAACAATTGACAACTGAAATGCCCTATGCTATATTCGTGGCGTTTGCCACGTCAGGCCCAGCGAGAAAAAGGGGGGGGGGAGGGGAGGGAATTCCCCGTGTACCGGACACCAGGAGGTCCCTGTTGTAACTATTGTATTGGATGGAAACTAAGTGATCTTGGGAGAAAAGATTAAAACAATTTTTTTAAAATCTTCTTTAAATCTTACTGCATGTACTAGTTTTGCTACTAACATAACTATGTACAGAAATATCTTAAAATATCACAGTCATTGAAGTTCCTTGTTTAAAGTAGTGCAGAGGGTTCGAAAAGTTGGGCTTTAAAGTAGGAAAAGGGGCCCAACATAATTATTTGCCTCCGTGCCCTTAAGGGCTGTCGATGACACTGCGATATAGGCTGATAACGGTAAAGTGAGCAAGCATATTTTAAGACCATCTCAACAAAAATAATCACAAAAAAAAAAACATTTTGTTGTGACCACAGAGAGATATAAAATGTATACACAGTGTTTATTAGTAACATGGGAAATTTTCATACTAATAGTTGCCAAAAGGATACAAATAATCTGAAAATAACTTTTAATACGACCGTAAAAAGTGATCACTTTATCGTGAACAGCAAATAGTCGAGAAATTACGCCAGTGTTGTACTGTTATTGTCACTGCATACCACGAAATAATAGTGTCTTTAAAGTTTAATGGCGATGGTGTTGCAGGATTTATGTGCGCATTTAAACGGACTGTATTCATTGCTGGAAATAAGCCACTGTCCCCATTTGTTTCCCGCCAGTCGTTGCTTCCTGTTCCATCGACTGCTAGATTCTCCTGTAGTGCCTAGTTATTCGTCGTTCATTGTTTGGTGTTTGTCTGGTATTTTGCTTCTTTACTTCCGTACTGAGGCTTATTGTCGGCATGAGCACAACTCATTTTAATGCTCACAGAAATAATGCTCGTCAGCATGATGGCGACCGAGTTCACATAAAGTCGGCTCATTTCGTCACATGATACTTACTTCCCCTGTGGCAAGTGTTCCTTCAAGAACAGTGCATTTTTTTTTGTTTAAAAACTAAACTATTTATATTTGGTAAGCCATACCGAATTAAACACTGGCTTAATTTATATTTGGAATTAAATTTAAAGTTAGAATTTAAGGTTATTTAGTTCAATTGCAAATGAGAAAATCCAGAGGCCATGGCTTGTAAAGTTACTGTGTAAGGGTAATTTTTAGTTAACTTTCTATTCTTATTATTATCTTAAACGTAGGGATTGCGAGAAAAACTTTATAAATATAGATAATCCCAAAATTATGAATATTGGGGAAAAAGGGGAGTACCCTCTGTAAAAAACCCTGATGCACTGCAAGTAAGTTAAATTACNTAAGAACAGCGCATGAGAAGTGCGTGCCCAACCAAAGGCGCAGATTGTCCTCCGTCTACAGAGCGACCTCAACAACGAGGTCTTGAGAGCCGATGAGGGTGGAGCGAGGTGAGGTATGGAGTAGCGCCGGAATGAAAGGGCGGGGAAACGGGAGATCCCCTAGAAAACCCGCCGACCAGCGGCATCGTCCGGCACGATTCCAACATGCGAAAATCCGGGAATGACCCAGCCGGGAATCGAACCCGGTTCGCATAGGTGGGGAGGCTCCTTCATCGAGGTGGGACCCAGCTTTTAGATTACTATATAATTGCACGGATAATATCTACCAATACTGTTTTTTACACCACAAATTAACATTTAAACTGCTAATATTTTCAATCACCTATAAAGTTAAGTTTAGCAAGTAAGGACAAGTTGCAATGGTTAAAAAAATTACTGGAAAGTACCAAACAAGAAGATATTAGGAAGAGCCAAATCCCTACGCCACGCTTCTTTATGGTCGCCCTTGTGCCAAACGCATGTTCCGCAGTGTAGGTAAGGTTGGTGATCGTGCGGGGGCGGACGGAATTAGTAATCTTGGCTTCGCCGATAATACACAAGGCCTTAGCAAGATAACAATTATCTTAGAGTGATAGGGAGGTGAACTGTTTTGGAGTACAGAAATGTATGTTCCGTCTGCACGATTGCCGAGGTGCTGTATCCCATCGGAAACCCACTCTCTCTCGACGATATGTCGCCATGCATAACTGCAGAAAAAGGGAGAGCGCTAACATATTCAGTCGCACATTAATTTATCATTTGAAGTGTTGCAATGAACCAATTTTATGTCCGAAATTGTACTTGTACCGGTACAAAGCTACCTTACCTCGGAACCAGTAAACAACCTACGATGTACTAGAAATTATTGGCAGTATTTGTTTTTGAACCAAACAAATGGCCTCGGAGACAAACGAAGAGTTGAACTGCTGGAAAATATTAGTTCGTCGTAGTTTTAATTTTTTTTTTTTTTTTTTTTTTTTTACAAAATGTGTTTGATTTGTGTTATTTTATATTATATGCCCAGTTTTCATAACGATAACTAATATTTATGAAATAACGACACTTTAATAATTCTCATGTTATTTTCGACCGGGGAAAAATGTTTTTACCGTAAAGAAAAGTTTTTTTTTTCTCTTTTTATGGAAATAGGCAAGTAAGGAACGTCATTATTGGTTTCTAGTTTCCCGAGTGAAGTAGTTCAAATCAAGTACGCTTCCTCTGCAAAGTCCTCCACGCTGGACACTGTGAGCGAAAGGGTTAACAGAGGTGTGTAAGTTTAGCGTTATTGTTTTTCATCCTTTTTAGTTAGGGACCTGCCTCGTGCGAAGTTTGTTTGAGGCGCCAAATCTTTGAAACGCTAAGGGCAACGCGATCCGGCGAAGCTGATGTGGTATCGTCTCTATGCACGAGATACCACGTGATTGATGTGAAGTGTTTTCGTCATTCAGCAAGTAGATGACTTCGAGTAACGACCCTATCATTTTGTCTCGTTAGGAAGTAAATTACTTGAAATGCATATTGTTTGCATTCAACTGCATCTGCTTACCGCTGTACGGGATCTATGAAACCCTTTCATATGTCACAATAATGGGATGTCTTCACGCCATTTTCTGCGTAATAGCTTCGTGTGTCATACGACGTGTTACAATGCTTTGTATAACATATTGGAACTGCATCATTTTCGGGCCATTTTGTTGCGTGAAACCAAACTGGGACATGTTACGGCAAAAACATACCGTAATGNCGGGACATGTTATGGCAAAAACATACCGTAATGGGGCGAGCGCATGGGACATAGACGAAACTTCGGGACTGGCAGTGCGTTACTGCATGGTTTAAAAAATGCCATGTCCATGACCATGGTCTCCAAGATGACAATGGTTAGAGAACGCAGGTCAAGGGTCGATAACGACGCTTTAAAGGCCCGCGTGGAGGCAAATCTACGTATTACCGTCAGGGAACTTACCTGCTAGTTCACTGTTTCCAGTTCAACCATTTCCGATCATATGCAACAAATCAGGAAAGAAAAAAAAAACTGACACCTTGGTTCTGCATAAACTGACTGAGCATCACAAACAGCAACAGTGGAACTTCTGCAATGGTTCGTCATCACAGTGATCCCCCTACCCGACCACGCCGTGANGTTCGTCATCACAGTGATCCCCCTACCCGACCACGCCGTGAAGCCTGACAAAGAAGTGGATCCTGCATGCACGATAATCACAAGCGAAGTGGATAATGGCTTGCCGTCAGTAAAACCCCCCAAACACTTTTCAAAACAAATACGCGACACAAGGTTTTCTGTTAGTGTGGTTGGGCAGCCCTGGCTTTTATCCATCGTTAAGTTATTTCCTCCTCTATCTGCACTGCACGGAAACTGGCGAAGTACAGCAGTGGGGGTGTAAAAACCAGCCATAATTGGCCAGTAGTAAGTTTCCTCTGTTCTTTGCTGACACGTCAAACCTCACATGGCAAAACTTTAAATACAAAAAAATTAAAAACCTGAGTGACTGTACGAGGTAGTCCCGCACCCTCCATATTACCCGGACTTGCCACAATCACATGACCACATGTTTATCCATCCAAGACACTTCCTGAAGGACAGGAGGGTGTTCAAAAATAAAGATAGTACAGAGAATTCCTTCCGGGACTTCTTTGCCTCACGGGAGGTTTTTTTTTCCCTTCAAAAACGAGATTGACGGCCCAGTGAATCGTTGGAAGAGATGTGTCGTTGCAGCAGATTATATTGAACGAGANTTTAAATACAAAAAAATTAAAAACCTGAGTGACTGTACGAGGTAGTCCCGCACCCTCCATATTCCCCGGACTTGCCACAATCACATGACCACATGTTTATCCATCCAAGACACTTCCTGAAGGACAGGAGGGTGTTCAAAAATAAAGATAGTACAGAAAATTCCTTCCGGGACTTCTTTGCCTCACGGGAGGTTTTTTTTTTCCTTCAAAAACGAGATTGACGGCCCAGTGAATCGTTGGAAGAGATGTGTCGTTGCAGCAGATTATATTGAACGAGACAGATACACAGGTATACTGTGTTCTACCGCAGTTGTAGGTACGAAAACAGCTATTTGTTTTCGAACATTCTGTTTTACCAAAAAATCTATAGAACATTCAGTGCAAACGTCTGTCCTAATTTCGCAGTACGAAAAGTCAATGTTTGCTATGTGTTGGAGATCATCAAAATAGTGTTTATAATAACCATTACTTTTTAAGAGTATAAGCATTCCTTGATGGACGCAGTGTTTTCTTTTCGTTTATGAACACATTGGAAAGTCGTGTAGTGTTTCGATGCAAAATAAAAAAACGCGTTTTGCAAACGCAATGAAACGTAGTTCATTCGTCAGGCAGTCGTCTTGATCGTCCGTCATGTGGTGAGGATGTTTATCCTGTGACGGTTTAACATCCATCCACAGCATTTCTAAGAGATATAAGCATTTCGTTGGCTGAGCGGCCTTTCATGTTTAGCCATTCTGTGCACAACCACTGTTTGTGGTACCTAACTGAATGCCAGTGATGAGGGTCAAAAATATCAATATCCTGTTGGCTACTATTTTCATTTCATAAAAGCCCGCATTACCTGCGAGCAGGTGAGCACTTCTCTCTCGCACATACAGTATACTGTATGTACGTTTTCTTTCTAGCGTATTGTTAACACCACAAAAATTCTAGGTCATTGAGTTTTACTCCCAGTTATGGTATGTTGTTCCATACGGAAAATGGTGCGAGGGTACAAACTTGGAAGCTGTGCTAAACAGGCCTTCCCGGCCCCATTCAACTCCGAAATAATGTGGTGTGACGTGCGACTGCCTCAAGAATGGCGCACCTTCTGCAATCTACATTAACTGAAAGCGTTTGAAAGTTTGTTCATCTGACTACTGAACAATGCATCTACAAATACATAACGCTTGTATCGGTTTCTCTATCTTCTACAAAGTGTATTTTTTCTGTGAAGAAAAATAGTTAAAACGAGTGTTTTTACAATAACTTTGAAGTGTGAAATTTTCCGTAAATGAACTTTTAGGAGGTATTACAGACGTGCAGCAAGCACGCCTTCAACATCGTCAACGACTTTTTCCAGCCTGTAGCAGGGCAGCTTAGTAAAATGCCGCCATATTCCTCTATCTCCCACAATTTCTTCTACACTATGCTCCACTCTCCCCCTCTCTCTTGCACTTCTGTCATTATCTGATCTTCCCACCTTCTTCTTGGCTTCGCAAGGGGGTTTCTTTCCCATATGCCTCACCCTCGTCTTCTCTAGACAGCGTTCCCCTTCACATTCTTCGCACATGGCCATCTCATCTCATCATTGCTNCTCGTCTTCTCTAGACAGCGTTCCCCTTCACATTCTTCGCACATGGCCATCTCATCTCATCATTGCTTTTGTCTGCTCTCTCACTGAGATCTTGCACTCTTCTTCTTATAACGTACAATACTGATCCTGTATATACTCATCACTGTAAACATACCCCTCATAAATTTATTTTGGCCTATATGGCGCTGTNTACAATACTGATCCTGTATATACTCATCACTGTAAACATACCCCTCATAAATTTATTTTGGCCTATATGGCGCTGTTCTTTCCAGAATCTGGTTTATCTGTTGTCTAAGTCATTGCTTACTATGTAACTACGTGGACAAAATATTCTCTCTGCTTCCAATTTGACTGTGTGGACAAAATATTGTTTGTACAACACACGTTTGCACGTCAGCGGCACTTTTTTTTCATCTCGTATCAAATCTCTCGTGCATCTGAGCATTTGAAGAATTCATTTCCTTGCCGTCCTCTTCCAACAATTTCGTCCTAATTTTTGTCCCCTGCTTCCACAACACGGCCCAAATACTTGAAATTTTCCACCAGTTTCAACTAGACACCACTTATTTCCATCTTTATTGCTATGCCATACATGAAAAGGTCACCGCTGAAACTATCAGAGCGGTGCGTGCCAGTATTCCACTGCCTTGCACGTAAGGGCGATATGGCGGTAGATGGATGTGCCTGTGTCGTATTAAGCTCTCCCTTGCTTCTCTGCCTCGAACACGGTAGGTGGTAGATGTGCCGCAACAAAAATTTAGTCTGTGATGATATTTCTGCCTACCAGACACAAATAAACTTCGTCCGCCGACAGCGACCTGAAGACAATAAGGCTCATAAATGCCGCGCCTCTTATATGCTAAGTTCTCCGGGGTTTGGTATGCGGTGTATTGGGACATTTATCAGTTGGGCTATTTTTACCACCCCTCGACTGCCGTTATCTGCAGATACGACNGTATGCGGTGTATTGGGACATTTATCAGTTGGGCTATTTTTACCACCCCTCGACTGCCGTTATCTGCAGATACGACAGAGACAGATACAAGTACTGTGAGCACTCCAAACAGACTCTAGGATAAGGCTGTTACATAGTCCACTGGAATACAGAGCTGATACCGTTATAACTCATTGCACTTTGTGACTAAATAAGCCTTGGCAATGAGAGCGGCGACTGTGCCTTTGATGGCAGCCGCTCTCCTTACTGACCAGGACTCGTGGATTTCGAGCCACCTATCGTTAAGAAGTGTTCTCATCGGTAAGAAGTAAAGAAACTGTTTACGGTGTCTTACATGGTGGAATAAAGGCATAGTCTTCGGTGGGGAACTGTGTTGTGCATATTAATTCATTTGGGATATTTCCGATTAATTTATTAGCGATTCACAGAACCACGCCAATAAATATCGATAAAAACTTTACACGCGCAACGTAGTTCCATTAAATGTCAGCAAAACACAGTCGTTTGTGGTATAACTGTGTACCAGCCAGGGCAACTTTGTTCCACCTTACTTAATTTCCATTGAATGCTCCACAAATCCCTGCCCTTTACTGTCTTCCTTATAACTAAATCTGGTTACTATGAAGTGTTCATATAAGTGGGGGCTGTAAAGTCTTTATTTTAAATTAAATTATGCGNATAACTAAATCTGGTTACTATGAAGTGTTCATATAAGTGGGGGCTGTAAAGTCTTTATTTTAAATTAAATTATGCGGTGCAAAGTTATCTTTACAGTAATTGGTACGATGATACCTCAAATAGCCTAACTGTGCCAATATTAATAGGTGTACATTTATTTGGACAGACAACTCTGAAGAGCAAGCAAGCTCTTGGAAAGGGAAAAAATGTTCACTCTTTAAAAATTAAGAACGGTAATAATTTTCGTTGAAGCACTACAATACAAATTTTGCTAATGTTATACTTGATTAAAATTTAATTTGAACATTGTTAATAACCAGTGAAATTAAAATCATTAAAATAGTATATTATACTAACCATAAGTTAACTACATCATTATTTTTTTGGCGCATTTGTTTAGCAACATCTACCAACATTCTTTACAAACTTTATTATGAAATAAATACAATCATATTCAGGCAAGATGCATCCAGTAATTCTTCAGCGACTCCGAATTGGTATAAATCCCATAAATGGTGAGTAACGCAAGCTGTTTAGTAAATCTTTGTAACAACAGCAATGTTCTGTCACAATCAACATAATTGCTACTCTTTGTAAGTGAACTAATACTGTATATTTGCAAGACATAATCTTATGAATCTAAGCAAGTTTGTGATTGAACAAGAACACATTAGATATAGTTACAAAAATTACGCTATATAATCTTCAACCAAATTTTGAGAATTTTATTGTTGGCATGGAGAGACGTAACACTTTGCCAAAGCTCGACGATTTTAAAGTCAAAGTCATAGATCAACATGAATGATGCCATTTATTGTAGTGAAGGGACGTCAAAACTAGACGTCCTAATAATCATTAGAATTGAATCAATAATTTAAATGTTAAAAACGATTACATGTAACGAATTCAAATGCTTCCACCCCCAAAACAAAAATTAAATTCATCGGTTACGGTTGTAATAGAACGAGTCACGAAGGCAATGATTGCAGTTCAAAAATGTTTAAGAACTATGCTTCGCCAATATTCAAAATTGAATAAAAGTTTCTGAATCTTTCATACTATTTCTGGCTAAAAAAAAACCATGGTTTTCAGGTAATGGCAGACACTTACACGTGTGTTTGCAAAACTTAGATGTTGAAAACATCAGCTACGTTACAGGTAACAATCTTGAAATTGTTTCCGAAGACTATTCCAAACTACATCACAGGAATAATCAGTCATCCCAAGTCATATAATTCCAGTGTGACGTACTATTAACCATGGGCAAAAAGAATAGTGTTGCTTAAGATTTAATTCCTTAATTGGATATTGCACTGGAATCAAAAGATCGGGTAGGTTGTACTAAGCTGATTCCCAGAAAGTTAAAAAGCAGAGGTTTAATACGATTGTCAAAATAAACAGGCAGCGAACTAAGCAATTTTTTTGTACTTCATTATAAAGAGAGGAAGCGATGACATATGAGCGCTACTTGTCTTTCCACACAAAGCTCACGGGGGCTCTTGGATAGCTGTTGTGCCTCATGTATGCCCTGGAAACTAGCGTCAATAATGCTGAGAAATTATGTAATGGCTCCACCAACTCTATAACATTCCTTCTTTTTTTTTTTTTTTTTTNGTACGGTTAGCGTGGATAGTCGAAGGAAACTGAATCTCCTCTGTACGCACTGGGCCCCGAGCCAACTGGTAACTGACTTGGTGCTCAAATTTTCAGCTATGCCACAAAGCGATCTCGAAACGTCGCCAGTAAAACTCCTCGACATACGAGCGTAACGCCACACCACAAAGTAAATAAATACACATAGCTGAAATCAATGTAACCGCTATGCCTTTTTCTATTTGGTTGCGCGAGGCACTGGGAACGGACCTTGTGTCTGATTGGCTATTGTGTGCTGTGGAAAGTTCCCTATTGACTGGGCTGCCGGAAGGAAAGTAGATTATGGGCTATTCACGGTAAGTTGAGAACTTTTGAATATCTTTTTATTTGAAATAATAGACAATAAATATATTTTATTTTAGCCTTAGACGTTAACTTCCGAGTGCGGTGGAATATATACTCTGTGTTTATTACTTACATGGCAATATTATTTTAAAAAGGTGGTTAAAAGATTTAAAAAATGGCTGAAAGGAAAAAGTAACTAGGGCCTCGAAAGTACTCACTTTACCGTAAACAGCCTATACCAGTCGCTGATTGGCGAACGACGTTCCAAAATGTTGCTGGCCAGTGTGATGCTGTAGTCCGCGGTATAAGCGACTGTTTCGCCTCTGTATTCTTAAGTACGCCTTGGATATCACCGCAGTCTACAAGCCTACATGCCAGAGCGGCCATTGGTGCTAGAATACTTCCGAATAGAACGAGGTGGGTTACAGGTTGAGACAAGAGTCTAAGAAACTACAGGTCATAATTTAAAAAGTATGTTGAAAGTTGGTGGGAAAAGGGAAAGGATATTCGAGAATACCTAGTTAAGTTAACTTTTAACTGGATGCGTGAGTGACAAGACAGTTGGAATGATGGCAATGTACCGATTGAATATGTGTAAATAATGATGAGTGTGAATTAAGTGACTGTAACCAATATAGAAACATCGAGAAGGACTTGATTCAGAATTGAGATAGACATTAAATATTGCGCTCACTGAGAATAATAAGAGTAATAGTGGAGATAAATGTATATGTGAATAATAAAAAAATGTAATTTAGTAATTTTATTTGTATTAAGATAACTATTCCTCACGAACTACGATACGCCCCTGGCGTCTTGTAACAATACTTTCGCCATAGTCGGTGGATGTTGTCACACGAAATTTGTTGCGAGTGAGTGAATGAAGAGATCAGAGCGGATCTTAACATCGAGGTCTTGAGAGCCGATTAGGGTGAAGCGAGGTGAGTATGGAACAGCGCCGGAATGCAAGGGTGGAGGAAACTGGAAATTCCCGAGAAAACCTGCCGACCAACGGCATCGTCCGGCACGATTCCCGCATACGAAAAAGCGACCCCGTTGGGAATCGAACCCGGTTCGCCTTGGTGGGAGGTTAATAGTCTAACCACTACACCACCGCGGCCTCCAAAATCTGTTGTGAATTCGTGACTTTTTAAGTGATGCGTTATAACTACCCTGAACATTTTATAGGGCTAATTATTATTCTTCTATGCGTTTCGTGTAACTCCTTTAAAAAAAACACTATTTTCAATTTGACAACAACAGTTATTTAGACCGCATTTACTAAACGGACTGTAGTTACAGGATACTTAAAGATGATTAGGCCAGTAGAAGAGTTGTGGAGAGATGACAGGCATTTGACTGAGAGAGAAGAATTTTCCATTTTGAGTAAACATAACAGGTGAAAAAAATTTTCTGTTGCAGCACATCGCGAAATTTTTCTACAATTAAGATTTCTGTTGCTGCACAATTTGTTAGGGTTCTAAAGAACATGACACTAAAATAATTTTGGGGCGTTAATTGCTATGCTGTACTCCATCCACAACATTTGAGGGGTGTACGATGCACTCCTGTACTTAGCCGTTCCTGCGTCCTTGAGAGCGGCCTGCACAAACGAAATCTGGGTTCATCGAGTTTCGTTCCCTTCAAAGAACCACATCCGTCATAGTTCGACAGTGTGTAGGCGTCGGCGAACAAAATTCACAAACACACTTGGAATGTTTGTTCGGTTCGCAAGTGTGTGTGTGTGTGTCTGGCGAGGAAGAACCGCTGTTCATGTCGCCAGTCGCCTTTTGAGCTGAGTGCTGTCCTCACGACAGACGTCGCAAGTTTTATGCTCCTGACGGCTCCAAGGATTTTGGAAACTAGAGTGGAGTGGAGAGATTTGAGTGGCTGACACCGAGGTCTTGAGAGCCGAAGAAACTAGATGAACTAGAAATCACATCAGAAGAAATATACTTTGTGGCGCGTGTTTTTGTTGTTTTCCTGGCCCCTTTAAACACGCTATATAGCGAAAATGTATTATTTTGTTTTTATCCAATGTTAAGTATTTCATGTGACGCCATTTCATTTTTTAATAAATAAGTTTCATTGTTTTCCCACAAATCGCATTTCAAAATTGCGAGTTTTCTGTTTTCGAAAAACACAAAAAACATATCCTATTTCATAGAAATAAACGTTGATAACAGTGGCGATAGTTGCGACTAACTCCTAAAAAATATTTATGAAAAACTTAGTAAAACATTTTCACTAATTAAAATAGTTAAATGTAAGGTCTTTTTTGTATTATTTTGATTTGCGGGTGATCTTGAATGTTGTAAAATACTTCTTGCTAGGCATATCTTGAATGAAGGTAATGATTTTTGGCGCCTCTGTTTTACTATATTTAATTTTTAGTTTTATTAATTTACGTGTTTCAGAAAAAGCAATTACAGGATTTCGACATATGACGCAACAACTTTGGAACCTAAAATTTTATTTATTATAAGTAATTGGCATATGTAATGTCTACAAGTATGAACTGTGCTCGACACAAATATAAAACTGATTTGATGCCTTTCAGTACTTTTAAGACGTGAGCATACATGCGCATATAGCAAGTAGCTAGTTTGCAGTTAACAAAAAACTTTTGAAATAGGCCCGTGAAAAAAAAATGTCTGCCCCTAACTGCATACACCAGGTGTCTCAAATTAATGTTTACTCTCTTTATACGTTAATAAAAGATAAACTATTAAAGATAATATGATGGGACTGCATGTATTTGTCACTATAATGACAATGTTGGGTGTGTGCGAGTGTTGTCAGTTCCGTTTGCAGCCACAAGCGGCAGCACTACAATTATAGAGGGAAATCACGGAGGTGACAAAGTTTTCTTTCGAGCAATGTAAGTGGATTTTAAAGTGTTATTGGAAATGCGAGAAAATTTTTTGAAGCGCAGAGATGATGAAGCGCAGAATTCGATATTGCGCCACCGTCGCACGTTTGAGAGGGACGGAACTGTGTGTGTGATGTGAAGAAAGGGTNAGCGCAGAATTCGATATTGCGCCACCGTCGCACGTTTGAGAGGGACGGAACTGTGTGTGTGATGTGAAGAAAGGGTGGTGCGGCAGGAAGAGAACGAAAACGGACGTGGGAGGTGAGGGAGCTGTGTTGCACACATTAACACGTTCCGCCGGGAAGTCGAAGTATGTACGGCAATCTGCGCGTGAGTCAGGTGTCAGTACATCAAGTGTCCATCAATACCTTATATTCGCACGTTACTTCGCGCTATGAATAAAGACGACCCATATCAGCGTGTCAAATTTTGTTAGTGGGTTGTGAATTTGTGTAACTACAACGGAACATTTTACTGGCATTTTGCTCCTAGGTGATTCATTTGTGGGAAGGTGGATAGACCGACGAAGTAATGTTGAGTACCCACCCAGATATGCAGACTTAACACCGTTATTTATTGTCTGTGAGGAACTCTGAAGAACACCGTGTGCGCCACAAAGCCACCGACACTGGGTGCCGTGATAAACGCGGTTGTGACCACCTGTGAATCCATTCCGATGGAAAACGTACTTCTGTTCTACAGCGTTGGAGACGATGTCTTGCAGCTGATGGCGGACATTTTGAACGTTTGTAAGTGTTATCAACATTCGCACGCGCCCGACGTTCCTGATAGTGTCAAATATAAGCAGTCCAATCAGATTGTCGTTAAAATTTTCTCTGTTATTCCCGTTTAAAGAGAGTAAATNAGAAATTCTGTAATGGCTTCACCAACTCTATAACATTCCTTTTTTTTCTTTTTTTTTTCCCCCAATGAGAGTATTACATGGTCTATTTTCAAGATATAAATACTTTACCGTGTTGTAATTTGCATTGTACGGTTAGCGTGGATAGTCGAAGGAAACTGAATCTCCTCTGTGCGCACTGGGCCCCGAGCCAACTGGTAACTGACTTGGTCCTCAAATTTCCAGCTATGCCACAAAGCGATCTCGAAACGCCGCCAGTAAAACTCCTCGACATACGAGCGTAACGCCACAAAGTAAATAAATACGCATAGCCGAAATCAATGTAACAGCTATGCCTTTTTCTATTTGGTTGCGCGAGGCACTGGGAACGGACCTTGTGTCTGATTGGCTATTGTGTGCTGTGGAAAGTTCCCTATTGGCTGGGCTGCCGGAAGGAAAGTAGGTTATAGGCTATTCACGGTAAGTTGAGCACTTTTGAATACCTTTTTATTTGAAATAATAGACAATAAAAATATAGTTTATTTTTAGTTTATTTTAGCCTTAGTGAAGTGGAATATACACACTGTGTTTATTACTTACATGGCAATATTCATTTAAAAAGGTGGTTAAAAAATTTAAGAAATGGCTGAAAGGAAAAAGTAACTAGGGCCTCGAAAGTACTCGCTTTACCGTAAACAGCCTATACCAGTCGCTGATTGGCGAACGACGTTCCAAAATGTTGCTGGCCAGTGTGATGCTGTAGTCCGCGGTATAAGCGACTGTTTCGCCTCTGTATTCTTAAGTACGCCTTGGCTATCACCGCAGTCTACAAGCCTACATGCCAGAGCGGCCATTGGCGCTAGAACACTTCCTAATTGGACGAGGTGGGTTACAGGTCGAGGCAAGAGTCTAAGAAACTACAGGTCATAATTCAAAAAGTCTGTTGAACATTGCTAGGGAAAGGATATTCGAGAATACCAAGTTAAGTTACTTTGAACTGGATGCGTGAGTGACAAGACAGTTGGAATGATGGCAATGTACGGATTGAATATGTGTAAATAATGATGAGTGTGAACTAAGCGTCTGTAACCAATATAGAAACATTGAGAAGGACTTGACTCATAATTGAGATTGACATCAAATATTGCGCTCATTGAGAATAATAAGAGCAATAGTGGAGGTAAATACATATGTGGATAACTGAAAAATTGAATTTAGTTATTTTATTTGTATTAAGATAACTATTCCTCACGAACTACGATATGCCCCTGGCGTCTTGTAACAATACTTTCGCCACAGTCTGTGGATGTTGTCACACGAAATTTGTTGCGAGTGAGTGAGTGAGTGAGTGAAGAGATCTGAGCGGATCTTAACATCGAGGTCTTGAGAGCGATAAGGGTGAAGCCAGGTGAGTATGGAGCAGCGCTGGAATGCAAGGGGGGGGGGGATTGGAGATTCCCGAGAAAACCTGCCGACCAACGGCATCGTCCGGCACGATTCCCACATACGAAAAGGTGACCCCGTTGGGAATCGAACCCGGTTCGCCTTGGTGGGAGGTTAATAGTCTAACCACTACACCACCGCGGCCTCCAAAATCTTTTGTGAATTCGTGACTTTTTAAGTGGTGCGTTCTAACTACCCTGACCGTTTCTAGGGAAAATTATTTTTCTTCTATGCGGTTCGTTTAACTCCTTAAAAAAAAAACTACTTTCAATTTGACAACAACAGTTATTTAGACCGCAGTTACTAAACTGACTGTAGTTACAGGATACTTAAGGATGATTAGGCCAGTAGAAGAGTTGTGGAGAGATGACCGGTATTTGACTGAGAGAAAAGAATTTTCCATTTTGAGTAAATATAACAGGTGAAAAAATTTTTCTGTTGCAGCGCATCGCGAAATTTTTCTGCAATTACGATTATTGTTGCTGCACAATTTGTTAGGGTTCTAAAGAAGATGACACTAAAATAATTTTGGGGCGTTAATTGCTATGTTGTACTCCATCCATAACATTTGAGGGGTGTACGATGCACTCCTGTACTTACCCGTTCCTGCGTCCCTGAGAGCGGCCTGCACGCACGGAATCTGGGTTCATCGAGTTTCGTTCCCTTCAAAGAACCACATCCGTCATAGTTCGACAGTGTGTAGGCGTCGGCGAACAAAATTCACAAACAAACTTGGAATGTTTGTTCGGTTCGCAAGTGTGTGTGTGTGTGTGTGTGTGTGTGTGTGTGTGTGTGTGTGTCTGTCTGTGTCTGTGTCTGTGTCTGTGTCTGTGTCTGTGTGCGTGCGTGTGCGTGTGTGTGCGTGTGTGTGTGTGTGTGTGTCGACTGGCGAGAGAGAACCGCTGTTCATGTCGCCAGTCGCCTTTTGAGCTGAGTGCTGTCCTCACGACAGACGTCGCAAGTTTTAAGCACCTGACGGCTCCAAGGAATTTGGAATCTAGGGTGGAGCGGAGAGATTTGGGTGGCTAACACCGAGGTCTTGAGAGCTAAGGAAACTAGAGGAACTAGAAATCACATCAGAAGAAATATACTTTGTGGCGCGTGTTTCCGTTGTTTTCCTGGCCCCTTTAAACACGCTATATAGCGAAAATGTATTATTTTGTTTTTATCTAATGCTACGTATTTCATGTGACGCCATTTCCTTTTTTTACTAAATAAGTTTTATTGTTTTCCTACAAATCGCATGTCAAAATTGCGAGTTTTCTGTTTTCGAAAAACACAAAAAAACATACCCTACTTCACAGAAATAAACGTTGATAACAGTGACAATAGTTGGAACCAACTGCTAAAAAATATTTATGAAAAACTTAGTAGAACATTTTTACTATTTAAAATAGTTAAATGTAAGGTCTTTTTTTTTGTATTATTTTGGTTTGCGGGTGATCTTGAATGTTGTAAAATACTTCTTGCTAGGCATATATTGAATGAAGGTAATGATTTTCGGCGTCTCTGTTTTACTATATTTAATTTTTAGTTTTATTAATTTACGTTTTTCGGAAAAAGCAATTACGGGATTTCGACATATGACGCAAAAACTTTGGAACCTAAAATTTTATTTATTATAAGCAAATGGCTTATGTAATGTCTACAAGTATGAACTGTGCTCGACACAAATATAAAACTGATTTGATGCCTTCCAGTACATTTAAGACGTGAGCATACATGCGCATATAGCAAGTAGCTAGTTTGCAGTTAACAAAAAACTTTTGAAATAGGCCTGTGAAAAAAAAATGTCTGCCCCTAACTGCATACACCAGGTGTCCCAAATTAATGTTTACTCTCTTTGTACGTTAATAAAAGATAAACTATTAAAGATAATATGATGGGACTGCATGTATTTGTCACTATAATGACAATGTTGGGTGTGCGCGAGCGCGTGCAGTAGCCATTATACTGTTGTCAGTTCCGTTTGCAGCCACAAGCGGCAGCACTACAATTATAGAGGGAAATCCCGGAGGTGACAAAGTTTTCTTTCGAGCAATGTAAGTGGATTTTAAAGTGTTATTGGAAATGCGAGAAAATTTTTTGAAGCGCAGAGATGATGGAGCGCAGAATTCGATATTGCGCCACCGTCGCACGTTTGAGAGGGACGGAACTGTGTGTGTGATGTGAAGAAAGGGTGGTGCGGCAGGAAGAGAACGAAAACGGACGTGGGAGGTGAGGGAGCTGTGTTGCACACATTAACACGTTCCGCCGGGAAGTCGAAGTATGTACGGCAATCTGCGCGTGAGTCAGGTGTCAGTACATCAAGTGTCCATCAATACCTTATATTCGCACGTTACTTCGCGCTATGAATAAAGACGACCCATATCAGCGTGTCAAATTTTGTTAGTGGGTTGTGAATTTGTGTAACTACAACGGAACATTTTACTGGCATTTTGCTCCTAGGTGATTCATTTGTGGGAAGGTGGATAGACCGACGAAGTAATGTTGAGTACCCACCCAGATATGCAGACTTAACACCGTTATTTATTGTCTGTGAGGAACTCTGAAGAACACCGTGTGCGCCACAAAGCCACCGACACTGGGTGCCGTGATAAACGCGGTTGTGACCACCTGTGAATCCATTCCGATGGAAAACGTACTTCTGTTCTACAGCGTTGGAGACGATGTCTTGCAGCTGATGGCGGACATTTTGAACGTTTGTAAGTGTTATCAACATTCGCACGCGCCCGACGTTCCTGATAGTGTCAAATATAAGCAGTCCAATCAGATTGTCGTTAAAATTTTCTCTGTTATTCCCGTTTAAAGAGAGTAAATTTTAATTTAGTACATCCGGTATTTTAATGGACATACTGACTGGCACGCCTCCAGTGAAGTTGGCAACGACGTAGGAAAAATAGTTACACGTTTTAACATTGTAGTAAAAGTCTAAAGTTAAAATTTGTGATACTTAGTTTTATTTTCGGTTTCTTTCATGTATGTAAGGGAAANATAGTGTCAAATATAAGCAGTCCAATCAGATTGTCGTTAAAATTTTCTCTGTTATTCCCGTTTAAAGAGAGTAAACTTTAATTTAGTACATCCGGTATTTTAATGGACATACTGACTGGCACGCCTCCAGTGAAGTTGGCAACGACGTAGGAAAAATAGTTCCACGTTTTAAAATTGTAGTAAAAGTCTAAAGTTAAAATTTGTGATACTTAGTTTTATTTTCGGTTTCTTTCATGTATGTAAGGGAAAGTATGAGAATAGTAACATATTGTTACGCGCTCGCTTTCCCCTGACCTACCACCCCGCGCGAGTGAGCGGAAGAGGACAGAGTAATGATATGATAGCGGGTGCCGAGTCACTAAGGGATGCTTGAATGACAGGAGAGCGATAATCCTATCAGGGTTTTTAGTTACAATGTATGTCACCGCGCATTCTTCCCGCCTGTCGTGATAATCCTTTTTGCGGCTCTCACGCTCCTGACCTTCAGCAGATTGATTTTCTGTGTATCTGAATAACGTTCTGATATTGATCGTCCTTGCATCTCTCATCTCGGGATGCGGGGAATATTCCAGATCTTGGCTGCTATAGTATAAAAGTGCGACGGGCCTCCGAGCCGGGAGTTGATGAGTTGATGAGTGTCTGAAGTTTTAGCGATAGACAGCGAGCGAGAAGAGAAACGAGTGACGAGAGAAGTGACCAGCGGGAAGAAAATCTGCAAAATCTGCGCAGTGAACAGTGCGACGACTTGCAGGCTGGGCTATTGGACTGGATGCGTGAGTGAAAGACATTACAAATGATGGCAACAGACAGAGTGAATATGTGTTGATGACGAATGTGAGTTAATTGACTATAACCAAACAGAGATGTTGAGAAGGACTTTAATTAGGGTTGAGATAGACATTGAATACTGCGTTCAGTGAGAAGTAAAGAGTAATAGTGGATATATATATATATATATATATATATACATATTAGTGCTTTAAATAATGGTTGTGTAAATAAATTAAAATAAAATTTAGTTCTTTTATTTTTATTAAGTCCTCCACCCCTCACGAACTCTGATACACATCCCAGGCATTTTGTAATAATATTTATGTTTTTAACAATTTCCCAGTTACACCTCGTCGATGCATGAATCAAGTTATTCAGTAAATAGCAAAACTAATTTTACGTGTTGTAGAAGTGTACAAAATGGGTTTAAAAAAAAAAATCTAACAAGGACTTCCATAAATGCTGAATTAACCGTGGACAGCCTATGGATGAGTTTTCTGAATACGGCGCTACCATCTTGCACACAATTGATTATATATGTTTATCGCCATCGGGAACCTAGTTCAAACATATTACTCTTCTTAAGTAGGGACATGGTTCTATTCTCAGTCTGTATGTTCAATGTTGTGATTCTGAACTTGTTTCCTTTGTGATCATGTTGGAGGAAAAGTTTTACCGTGGTTGTAGTGAACTTTTGTTGAAGGTTTAGAAGATAGCGTCTATCTTCCCTAGCTTCCACAAAGCGTTGATAAAACGAAACACCTTTGCCTGTCATTTCTGTAAAAACACATTTCTTAGCTCACAAATTCAGAACTGCGTGTATCAGTATACATATCAAACACGTTTAACGCACGCCTCTGCGACGGAATAGATAACATCAGTATTGCCAAAGTGGGAAATAAAATTTTTCGCACCTCAAATTTTTATAAAATACTACATTTCCGTGGTATATGGCGTATTATTAATTTTTACTGAATATAGTAATATGGCAGTTTATTTTTTAACTATACATAAACAAATGCATTTATTGAAAAAAAAATTACCAATCAGTGGTTTGTAAGTAATCAAGTAATCGATTACGTCGTCACTGCCGCTTTAAACACACGTGCATGCATGTTTTTAGGCGAATAGATAAGCGGCAAGAAGTATACTGGGCCCTGTGACGGGGAAGGGAGGGGGGAAAGACCACTTGCCACCAGTCCCCTACAGTAAATAAACTTAATATTCGGTCAGTGTTCAGATACGTGTCGTACAATTAATAGATGAATACCTAATGTAAAACGACTACAAAAATTAACATTTCTTAACTGACAGATAAAAACATAAAACCAACTTTCACTAAAGAAAGAGAGAGAGANCGACTACAAAAATTAACATTTCTTAACTGACAGATAAAAACATAAAACCAACTTTCACTAAAGAAAGAGAGAGAGAGGGGCAAAAAGAATGTGTATACATGCTTAGCAGTTTGCTAATTTCCGCCACATGCAAAAATTAACATAGCCTTGAAATATGTATTGAATTCCGCGGCCGAGGTGGTGTTCGGACCACGATATTCCTGGATATGTGTTTTTTTTGNGGCCGAGGTGGTGTTTGGACCACGATATTCCTGGATATGTGTTTTTTTTGTAGATGTTAATTAAAATTCGTGTAATATATAAGCCATATCCATGTTAGTCTCCCGCCGTACAGCATACACATTAAAAATCATAATTAAACATAATGTTCGACTGCTTTCCACACGCTGAAGTGACAGTGTGGAATTGTTAGAAACATAATCGAAATGCCCATAACTCACGTAACAAGTTCCGCTTCCTTAGTCCGAGAGGTCAGGCCCAGCCTGTGCTCTCTAGGCAGCCGCGCTTCGCACGCTTGGGCGCCCACACTGCACTCGCTGGTCACTGGTGCCGTCCCCCGTCGTCTCCCCGACTCTCCTACGTCGCTGAGGCGACCTACCCCAGAAGGTTCTTCACACCTCGAGTCGCACCGCTGGAGGTGAAGCCGAGAAAAGGCCCGCAACGTCTCCCAAGTCTTCGATTGCACGAAGCGGAGGGATATCGTGGAAGTGTATCTTCAGCAGGACTTCAGTAAAGTGTGAAGGAACCGTGAATGGATTATGAACAATTTTCAACGCCCCGAGGTCACGTCTGGCTTTAAGGAAGCATTGCGACGGGTCCTCCTAAGGTTGCATTCCCGGTGAGTTGAACTTCTCACAAATTAGATCTGCTACAGTAGGATGTAATGCACGATGTAAGCCTATTTATTAAACTGCGGGCGCCACATTGCACTTTTCTCCTTTCCCTCAGGGAAACTGCGCAGGAAATCCCTAAAAAAATAATATTTTTAAAAATAATTTTCTTTGTTTTTCTTTTTTTGGATATATTTAATAGGATAAAAGTAAAAAGTGGTGGATGTAGATATATATATTTTTTAACTTTCCTGGGAAAAAGTTGTATTTCCAGAAAATTTATTTGCTGAGAGATGCATATACGTCCAAAAACTGATTTTACTAGGGAGTCCTATCGAACGAGGTGGCGCAGTGGCTAACTTTCAGGCTCGCATTCGGGAAGACCAGGGTTCGAATACCGGTCCGGCCATCCTGATCTCTGTTTGCCCGTGGTTTCCCGAGATCACTCCAGGCGAATGCTGGGACGGTTCCTTACTACAGGCCATGGAGGATTCCTGCCCTGTTCCTGCTTCTCCGAGCAACTTGCTCCGTCTCTAACGACCTCGCTGTCGGCGAGACGTTAAGCCGTGCTACCAACCTACCTACTAGGGAGTCCCCTTTAAAGTCACCTCTTGGAAGCAGCGCAGACGGCGGTTTAACATGCGTTCGTGGAAGCCCATTCGCCGGCGCCCAGCGAGAATTCTCGTGCAGGTGGCTGGGGAGAGGTGGCGCACTGAAGCCGCTGCTTCAGAGCCAACCGGCGTGCGTACCGCGTGGCCGTGCCTGATAAAACAAAGTCGGGCACGATAAAGGAGTTGTTGAAATTGCGTGCCACCGCGTCACCGGTTTGACAGAAGAGAGTCGCTGACTGCCGCGTGCAGGCGGCATGCTCCGGCGTTGATAACAGCTCGCAGCACGCACGCTTCCCACGTGTTGCAGTTTCATGCACCTGCCACTGGAAAGATTACGTTTCTCCTTAGGCCCGGCGCTCCGATAAGAAAAAAAAACCCATTCACGTCATTTGAATGATGGCACGTTCTCGGGCCACTCCCCGACATTTGCGACACTGCTATATAACTGTTTCTTGACGTAGAAATGTAGCGAAGGATAATTGCAATTCAGTCTCCCGCACCAACATGTTTTCTGAACTGATCCCAAAGGCTTGCACAGGAGACAACTTCCAGAGCATAAAACACAAAAGTGCGCACACGGACATTCCAAGTGTCACTCTTGCCACCTTTCCAAATTAGCTCCAAAGCATTATTCTGCTGTGTCGTACCGGCCAAGAAAATAATACATCCTAATCTTTAGTTC